>JACN01053757.1:0-32152 GCA_000787155.1 Scartelaos histophorus | reverse complement strand
TATATATATATATATTTTTTTTAAAAATAAATATATATATTTTTTATTTTATTGGCAAATTTTGCATAATCATAAAATACATTTTTACATTTTAGTTTTCTGCACATTTCATTTTAATGTATGTGATTAAAGCTATGGATCTAGCAAAGATAATGATAGCCAAGGTAATTCTTTATAGTAGGTTTTCCATGCATTTTAATTCAAAAACACGTTAATATCAGAACCGAATCAATTTTGTATAGTAATATTGGTCTTGGTATCGGACTGAAAAATCTCTGGTATTGCCCATGAGTATACAAATTCTGCAATACATGCCTTTATTAAATACATATCATCATCTCTGTATTCTAAATAACTGTTTAATATATTTTTCCCAATAAATAAAGAAATAATAATGTTTAATTTTGGCTTTAGTTTCTAATTTAGTTATACTGATGTATGATGCCATGATTCTAAGCCATAATGACAGAATGTTCAGATTTTTATGGTTGCTACTTTTCTCATTTCTGACATGACACTCAAACAGGAAAGATGTATTTCAAGAGCTCAGAACAACTTTACCGAAAACCTCTACAGCCTGATGCTGTGTAAACACTGCATACTCAGAGCAGATAAACAGCTAAATACTCCACTTTACCCGAAATCAAGATGGCTGCTACACAAAATACAGCAAGTCTACAGCCAGGAGCATCAATGTCCTGACTCAGGTTTGATGATTTATGTAAAATGACGAGAGGATCTACTCTATTACCATCAAAGTGGACCTCTCCTTCAGAGGTCCCAGGAAATATCCATAAGCCAATCCAGGAAATAAGAGAAACGAAGATATGCTTCTTAAACCCCATGGATACCTCTTTGAAGTGGTGCAGACCAATGGGTGATCTGCACCCATTGGTCTGCGGGTATCTACCCTGGGGCTGGATATTTACAATGAGAGTCTCAGTGCGGGAGGCAGAGGAGAGAGAAAGCTGCCACAGAACGCAGCAGCCAAAATGTTGTTTGGGTGACCCTAGTACAACCCACTGATTGACAAAAAAGATAACCAATACAGAGCAAGTGGAGTAAGAGGACCTGATAGAGAACAGGGTTTTCTTGAGCTCAGATCCTGAAATATGTCTGGAGCAGGATCGTGAGGATATATGCTGATCTCTAGATGTCATCAGAGAGGAGATGGTAGAGTATCTTGATGAGATACCCCCTAAGTCTATCAGAGCTCTTCCTCAAGATTCAGACTGGATCAGAGGAGCAGGATCTGTGTAGGACCCAAGACCAAGAGGCTGATCCAGAGACAGTTACTAGACCAACTGCTGACATCATTTTCAAAGACACTTCACCTGAGCCAGAAACTAAAGAAAAGGTTGTTTCTGAAGAGAACCCAGTTGAGGTCTGTGCCCCTGATGGTCCACCTGAGATCGTCAAAGAGACTGAGGTGTTACATTTGAGTTAGGACATGATAACCACAGCATCAGACCAGGATCACACCTCTAAACAGGACCTGGGCATTTGCAAGACTCCAGAGGCTATTACAGAGGAGTGTAAAACTGCACCTTCCACTGACCAAACCAACAGCACTGAAGACTCCACTGGCCCAGAGCTCTCAGTCTGATGTGAGGTGGATCTTGCCTCAGATCTGGTCAGTTAGTCTAAGATCCTCCTCGAGATCCTGCAGCCCAAACTACTACTTGAGTAATACGGATATGACTAATACTGCATTAAGCTTTTTGGACAGTCCAGGGCTTTGTATTGCATTCAGTTCCACTGTCCAACAACCTCAGAAATGTCACAATGTCTGTGGGATCCAACTTCAAAGCAACTACTGGAGTTAGGCTGGTGAGTCAGTGTAAAATATTATTGACAGTTTACACGATAGAATGTTTTACACAATGATTACACAATGATTTACACAAGTGGAATTTGACAGGAAAGTGCATCCAGCACACCACGTTTTTTACAGAGAGTCCAGCATAATGCCCTTTTAAAAATTGTTAACAGGACTGACCTTGTTAAGTACTAAGTCATTCAATGATAAAATTACTTTCAATTATAGTGAAACTGAAAATACATAAACACTGCACTGCTATATAGAGTCTACACGCAGCTATAATATGAAGATAACCTGTAAGATCTGCCACGACACTGTAATAACACTAGTCATATTAAAAATACCAGCAGAGGGTAACTCTCATGTTGGTGAAGAAATATTATTCTACTAATTAAAAAGAATGACACAGTTGCATTATTAGACAAAGTAGACTAAATTAGCTGCTCCCGATAGCGTGAGATAAGAGCCTACTCTAGTTAATTCTCTCTGATGAATATAGGAGCATTAATGAGAGACCTTGAGGCAAAGGAGGGGTGAAGGAAACTACAAGTGATTATAAAGAGGCCACAGCAGTGAGTGGTATCTGTACAGAGAATGAGTCATACTGATATAAATGATTCATGAGTATTCCCCCGATCTCACTGTTGTTCAAGAGACTTCACGAGAAAAGGTGAGTGACGTCTACTGAACAGGGCTGACGTAAGGCAAGGAAAGGGACACAAAACTGGTATGATCTGGCTCAAGAAATGTGCACAAAATAAATACACAATTATACATGTTACTATATGCTCTACTACACACTTCAAACTCTATTTCAATAGAAGGAAAAATACAAAAGAAAAAAAAGAGAGAACATCTGCATTGATGTACTGATCTTTGAACTGCCGTCTCCTTTATCGTTAACTCATTAACCAATTATATATAATTATACGAACAAACAGATAATTAGGTCTATCATGGGGATAACTATATTGGTTATCGTTCAATACAGGACAGATGGAACAATATTTTTTACTGTCAATATTTATCATTCATCTGTACATTTAGTTTGTGGTTATTTTTTGGCCCTATGATGAGATTTGAGCTGTAGAAGATTGAATTGATAATTTCTATAGCTCATTACAGATTCAAACTAAGTACGACTGAAATATTTAATTCTGCTGTTTATGCATTGCACCTTGTGGTTTTTAACCATATTCTACATTTAGAATAGTTTTAGAATAGTTTTAAATCTTTTCTTGGGTTATTGTGTCAGTAGCATAAATTAGTTTCAATTATTATCATTTATCGTCTATAATTTCTTCTGCTATATTTTGTGCTTCAAAATGTGTTATCTTGACAGGCCTACAGATAATAATAGTTTATTTAATTCCACTTTATAGGAAAGTATCAATATCTAGTCAAATGACAATACTAATTTTAGAATGAATAAGTATTGATTTATTGTACGAGACAGAGCTGAAATTGTCTTTTTCAAATGTCCCAGTGTCTTATTGCCAAGAATATATTTAGCGTTTTTATGCTAGTTTCAGCTGTGGGGTTGTATTTCACACTAACATATGTTGTTTAGGCTCAACTTTGGAGTTTTGACCGTTGACCTCCAGCACAAAAGGCACCAGTTGTCTGCACAGGTTAGAGACACAACAGTAGCAATAACACGTGGATGTTACTACATTTGAAGAAGCCCAGATTATAAAGTGGCTGTAGACATCATTTACAGAAAGCAAAACATCCAGTCTTCTGTAACTAATATTTCAGCATTTGTGTAACATCATTACATGAAGTGTGATTTTGACTTGAATTGTCTTAGTCTACACTGTGACTGAGATTAACTTGTCTAATATTGTCACTACAGCCAACATTAGGTCCCTAGTTTTGCTACTTAAAGAATTTTCACTTGTTTTTTTCAGAATTAAGTTATAATTTGAATACATGTTTTTATTCTACTTCATAAAAATGCTGTGAGGCTTGTAGACGCTTTAATACGCATATTAGTGCCATATGCATCAACATCTAAACATGTATGTCTCTAGAGCACCAGTCCATACCTGCCAGACTGTTGTAACACTCCAGCTCTGCATTCTCCATGGCGCCTTTCTGTTCATCCGTGAGCGTGTTATTGGACTTGGTGAAGGCGGTGAGCAGCGAGGACGGGGACTTGGGGCCACTCTCCGGGTCCCCGAGCACCCTGCACAGCCCTTTGATCTCCAGCAGAGCGCGGTGGTACTTGCCTATCGCCTCTCGGTATTTCTTATCCTTGTAACATTGTGTACCCTGGCTTTTGAAGTCCAGCGCCCGCCTCACGACATCCGCGGGTTCGTTGCAGGACGGCTGCTTGACCATGGACCCTCCGTGGTGCCTCTGCTGCTGCTGCTGCTGCTGCTGGAGCTGGAAGCGGGCATCTTTGGTCCGGCTGGTGCTGAGTGGAGGCTGCGCGCTCGGAGCCTGGAGCCTCGGGGAACCAACGCTATTCTCGTTCATTCCGTTCTTGTCCGCCTCTTTCCCCGGCTGAATCACGCTCATCTTTGACATGATTACCGCGCGTTAACTGCCCTGTTGTCCGATTACTGCTGAAATGGAAGATAATAAAGCTAATTCACAGCATCCTTTGGGTCATCGTTGCGCTTTCGCCTCGTCAGTGTCGCAGCTACGTTCTCCTGGTAATGCACGCTCTATCGCAGCCTATTCTAGTATGATCGCCTTCTCCAGAGCTGATTGGTCTAAAAATGCAGGGCCAGTTGTCCCTTGGGGTGCTCTGGCAAAGACGCAATCACTTATGAGTAATGCAATAATCTTAACAAAAAGATGGATAGACTTATATTAGACTAAATCGTGACAAATTTATATTTTCAGGCAATTAACTGAAGGCTGTTTTATTCACAAAAAAATAACAGATTTACAAGGCTATAGGTTATACAGATTATTAGCCTTTAAGATAATTATGAAACTGCCAATTAGGGCCTGTGGCATCTTATTCAGTTCAAATGCAATAGGCCTACACAAACATGGAAACTCAAAACAAAAGGCCTTTGTCCATCCATGTCCACCATTGCCCTCTAGCCTAAGGCCATTTAAATAGAATCTGCTAAATAAATAAATAAATAAATAAATAAATACATAATACACTGCATATCACATCAAATTTAATTTCAGTCATTATACTTTTTTAAGTGGGGAGCACATTCCCAAAGCACAGATGGTGGTTTCCTTCACTGTTACATAGAGGCTGACCCATGTTTGGCCTCTGTGTCTGCCATCTGCTTCAGCTGAGGAATTCTTTGAAAGAATGTTAGATCATCCTGATACAATTTAAAAAATGTATAATCTTCCCTGGACAGTCCTAATTTAGATAGAGCTGGAGGTGTAGCTGGTTTAGAATATGCCCTTATTTTAAACAGCGTTATTTAAGACAGCGTGTCTGGACAATTGAGTTCAGTACAGAAATGATAAGGTCACAGTACAATATTCTGAATTCCATAAAAAAAATCATAACAGTAGGCCTCCATTTCTTAAAACAGGGGCTAAATCAAATCTACTGTCTATGTTACTTATATTTGAAGTAGTGCAGTGCTCATGTACAGTAATGACCAGAGACAGGCACTTGGCTCAAATGACAATCTCCTCAAGTCTCTGGAGAGTTGCTTTCTATCTGCCGCTCTGATCTGAAATTAGAGGAATGCATTCACCTCCAGCCAGATCTGTCCGATAAACACCACACTGCCTGCACCATCTTGTCTCAAAGACTTCTGTTTAGCCTCATTGTTTACATAACACTCCTTATGTTGGTGCTGTGTTTTGTTCTCTACATTATCTTATGTAATTTTTATTATGCTGCTGGTACCTGCATTTTCAGCACCATTATATTCCGCAATCAAATTTAATATATTGAACTACAATGATGGAAAGTATAGTGATAACTTTAACCACTAAACATGACTTCAGTAACACCAATGTTTCCCATTAAGAAAAAGTGAACAATAAATACTTATTAGAAATAGCCTAACAGACATTTTTACCATGGTCTATAAATGCCACTAGTCTCAGATTAAATATATGAAGCAATGATATGACTATTGAACACTCGGCAATGCCTATGGATTGGATTATCCATTATTTCTTATTTTGCAGTATTATTTACTTCCACATTTTATGTAACTTATCGTCATCATGTGCAGATGTTTTGTGCATGTGCTGGTGTTTTGCGCATGTACTGGTGTTTTGTGCATGTGCTGGTGTTTTGTGCATGTGCTGGTGTTTTTGCCCATCTGTCCAGTCATAGTCATGGGGCAGTGGACTCAGCTGTTTGTCTGGGTGTGTCTCTGGAATGTCTCCTCTATTGGACAAATGCCTCTGTCCAGAAATAAAAATAACACGCTGTTAATCAAATAACATCAATGTGCAATGACTTATCACTTTATCAGTAGTCTAAGCAATTAGTCTTTGTAATGCATGCAGTTTTGTTGCTTGCTTTAAATTCTAATTCTGTATCTACAAACAATACGTTTTGTTCATTATAATTAACAATTAATAGTGATAATAATATTTAAAAAAACAACAACGTATAAACAAGCAAATAAAAAATATTTTCGACAATACATACGCAATCAATCGACGACAAGAACTACATTATTTACGTCATCATTGTGAGCCTAATTGTTTACATCATGGCGTCGGTAGATTTCCGAGGTAGAAATGTTTAAACTAGTCATCTCATCGCTACTAACTTTGGCCTTCTATTCTGCTTGTTAATGGCAAAGTGCTTTCTGTCACGCAGTAGCGTGCATAAACTATGAGTATTATTAGGTTAGCTAAATAATACACCTTTTTTTTCTTTGACATTAGCCATTGGAGCTAACTTTAGCATCTCGGGAGCGCCTGTCACGTCTTTGCTCGCTTAAAAAAGACTGAATTATTGTTACACAGATCCATTGCTGCACTAAATATGTCTTCTGCAGAAAACCTTCTTGGTATTTCCTGGGTGGACAGTGGTTGGGTGCCTATCCTTAACCCTGGAAATGTACTGGACTATTTCTCTGAAAGGAGTAACCCTTTCTATGATAGAACCTGTAACAATGAGGTAGTGAAGATGCAAAGACTAACCCTGGAACATCTCAAGTGAGTTACTGTTGATTTTAGTTAATCATTCAAAGGCGCATCATTGTGTGTTTGTTTCTTAATAATAATGATTTGTCAGCCTATTTGTGATCAGCAGTGTTCATATTTTGGAAGTAACTAATGTCACTGTGTTTTGCTTTATTATTATTATTATTATTATTATTATTGAAAATCTCTTTAAGTGCATTTTTAATATTATTATTATTATTATTATTATTAGTAGTAGTAGTAGTAGTAGTAGTAGTAGTAGTAGTATTTTAATGTTAAATTCCTCTTTTGACTCTTTGGAGAGCAATAAAGGGTTATTGAAATTTTAAAAAATTATATTTTGTCTTTTCAGCCAAATGGTGGGAGTGGAGTACATTCTTTTACATGCCCAGGAACCTATTCTTTATATCATTCGAAAACAACAGAGGCAATCTCCCACACAAGGTAATCGCTAAATAATCTGATTATGTAACAATGCCTCTGGAATATGACAATTGCTGTGAAACTTAATGATACCCTTTACTTGTTGGAGTCTTCCAAGGAAAAGCGCAGGATTCATGAAATGTTACTGAGGGTATTTGCAGTACCATGTTGGTAATTCAGCTAATATCATCAGGTATCAACCTGGCACAATATTGTGCAGTACTGTAGCATTTTTATAATGTTTCCAATAATTGTATTGTCAGTCCAATACCCTCTCATGATGGTAATGATCGTGTATTGTGGATTCGGAAATTGCTGCCATCTATATTCAACTTACTTATATTTCAGTTATTCCTTTGGCTGACTACTACATCATAGCTGGAGTCGTGTACCAGGCTCCAGACCTGGGGACAGTCATCAGCTCTAGAGTGGTAAGAATTAGAATATATTACATATATTCTAATATATACACATAGATATACATATATTACATATATAACATTAGAATAAACATTGTACTCTTCTGCCCTTCTAATAGCTGGCTTTTGCTTTCTCCTAACAAACTGTATTTTCCAGCTATCTGCTGTTCATGGTATTCAGTCTGCATTTGATGAGGCTATGTCTTACTGCCGCTATCACCCTTCAAAAGGTTATTGGTGGCATTTCAAAGACCAGGAGGAGAGAGGTATGGGGTCTGTTATGGCTTTGATTTCACTTTTTGTATAAAATATGAATGACCAGTGTTGATTGTCGGCAAACAGAAAAGACCAAACCAAAATCAAAGAAAAAAGAAGAACCAAGCTCATTGTTCCAGAGGCATCGGGTTGACACACTCCTGTTGGATCTGAGGTCAAAATTTCCACCAACATTTTACCAGGCAAGTTTTAGCTGGATTTTACACATTACACAAGTTATTTTTTACATTAAACCAGCAATGATGCAGCATTGTTTTTCTTTTTGCAGCCCAAACCTGGTGAAAAGCCAATTCCAGGTAGAATCTGCTTTTTAATATACATTTCTGCGCATGTTGCTTATTCCATATCTTCTTGATTTAGTACCAAGACATTTTAAGCTATTAAATTCATTCATTGGTTTAGTTTAGTTAATTGATGTTAGTTAAGTTTATTTAACTTCTTTAGTGTCCATATGAGACGTGCCCAGTCAAAATGGGCTTATAAGACCCTTAAAATAAAAATAACCAGACAGATTTTACAATACTGAATAAAACATAAAGCATCCTCTTTAGATAAAACATTCCGAGAAGTGTATTAGCTTATATGATTAAAATATTGGTTTAACTTGCTCTGATCATTATTCAGTCTGTTGTTTTCTTTCACAGTTGAGGTTAAGAAAGAGCCTGAACCTCCAGCTGAAACTGTCAAACAGGATGAAAGAGAACCAGCTACAAAATCCTCTGCTCCATCAGCTCCCCCAAGTAAACCACCACCAGAGAAACGAGCCAGACTCCAGTGATCTACAATTGTGCCACCGTGTTTAAAATATACCACAGTAATGAAAATGGAATAAAACACCCTACCAGTGACGAGACGGACTCTTCACCCAGAACTAAGGAGCTACTTAAATGACCATTGGTAGTGGCCCAAAATTACCAGAGGATTTTTAGATTCCTAAATGCATCATCGTGTGGTTTCATTTTTTTCAGTCTACAAAATGCAAAAAGTGAACTTAAGGATGTTGGCTATTAGTAACACCACAGACAAGAGTATATTCTAATGAACATGGGTTAAAACATTGTTCTTTGCAGCAGCCATATTGCACTGTATGCAAAGGATGAGGCTGCTTAGGCTGACACAGCATCACTATCAGTTTACGATCAACCTCAGCATTCTTCTGCAAGTACCTCTTTGTTATCAGCCCCCTTTAAGATAATGACAAAAGATGTTAAAACATTAAGGTTTTCTTCTTTATACATGTATACTTGTACATTTATTTCTTTGTTTTTTAATGTTTTGTAGTAAAATATATCTACTCATAAATGTTGATGCTTTATAACATTTCTTGTCTCATTTTTTGACAGTGTATTTAGACTTAACTGGAAAAACGGAGAGAAAAAAAATCCTTTCAGATGTTATGCAAACTGTTTTCTAATGTTTTTATTTTTTAACTGTTAGTGTATTGTTAATAATCACCATGGTGTTTAAATAGCACATATTACTATTACTATAGATATAATCAAAATATGTGTGGATTTCTGAGGGTGTTATGAAGATCCATAACTTAGAATTATAACATTATGTTTACACATGCACCCCAAAATACAATTTACCTTGTAATCTGTAAATGACTTCTCCAATCTAGTTCAACCTGTCGAAGACAATTGCATTTATTGTCAAAATGTGCTATGAGGGGTTATTTGCGGTTACTGTCCTCCTCGTTAGGCAAGGCACTAAAATGGGCACAAGGGGTCGCTGTCTGATTAAATTTGGCCCTTTTTCTAATTGTTTTAACGCAGCTCAGTCAGAGCTGCGCGAGGTCATGTTCAGGTCACGCACTTTGGAGCGTCTCTGAAAATAAATATAGACAATGAAATGTAAAAAGGGCTTGCAGATATGAAATTACAGCATTTAATAACAGAATATATTAGCCGCTATCAGGCTACCACAGCTAACCCGAGAAGAAGTTGTTCGCAGGGCGTGGTGGGATAGGAGCAGCTCGGTGGAGGACTACATGGAAACAGTGCCCCAGCTGGCTGCTGCTAGCTGCACACATGAAGATGGCTGCAGAGGGGATTTTCAGGCCAGTGTCTGAAAACAGAGCTCCGTTTGTCATGTTCGCCGTCGACTAGCCAGCGTGTCCCCCCGGTTGACGGTGACTCGGACGGGGATAAAACCAAAACAACATGGGGTCCCAGACTTTACAGATCCTGAGGCAGGGGGTCTGGGCTTCAGTCACAGGCGGATGGTACTACGACCCCGACCAGAACACCTTCGTAAACGCGTTACATCTGTACATCTGGCTGTTCCTGCTATGCTTCCCTTTTACTCTCTACATGGTGAGTGCTGTGGATCTGGTTATTATTCCCGTTTTATTCCCGTTTTTACCGAGGGCTTTACCGGGAGCGCAGGCAGCTGGGGTTAGCCTCAACGGTCCACGGTCTCGAGCTTTTCTCCGGAACGGGGACAATGTAATGTCCCACCATAAGTGTTTCTGTTATATTATTTTAAACATTTTCCCAGTGACAAAATGCATTTTTTAATCTTATCTTTTGTAACATCAAATCCTTAAAATGACCAATGTTATGCACCATCGTTCTTCTTTATACGTGTCCTATCCAGTTACCAGCTGTTAAACCAGAATGCTCTTTTGTTTAGCCTCAACTTCTGTTCATCCCCCTTTAGGTTTGGACATAAAGCAGCTAAACACGCTATCATCAGTGCATTTAATAATACCCTTCCCCCTTATCTGCCCCGTTCTCCTGCCCCTGTGGGTATAGAGACCTGTACACTGATTTGCCATATCACCAGCTCTCAGGCGCTACCAGCTGTTATTGTGAAAACCACAGCTCACCAGGATGTAGCACAAGGAGACGATAATGTGGAAGATAAGCTCTGGCTTTGAAATGTGTTTATCATGTGGAACAGTGTTGTCAAATACTCAATTGACCATGATCAAAGTTCACTTCATTTGCTTGGCTGTTTTTGGAATTGAAAGGTGCCCTTATTAAAAGCCCCCCTTTCACTCTTATAGCCTGCACCACATTTTTGTTTATCAGACTCCTTGTACATTTTTTTTTCATGGTTTACACAAACTTATGCTTATATTTTGATATCCTTTCTAGCCCAACCCAAGAGCATTTCTTCAATTAAATAAATAAATCAGAAGAAGCATGTTTTCTGGAAATGACATAATACTGGTATGATTAATATGTTGTCATATAATTATATTAATTACAGGCATAATGCCCAAATGTGAGGTTCACGCTGAAGCAATTCAGTGATTACTGCACAATACCTGACAAATTAGTGGCAATGATTAAATCAGACATTCAAAAGAGAGACTTGTCTGTAACTGATCTTAATATTTTACATTCTGGCATTTGCATTTTTTAATATGGTTAAACTATATTACAAATATGGTGAGTATAGGAAATAAATGAACGTCAAATTATGAATCAGCTTTCCTTTGTTTTATCACTTGTTCTTTGTTACCTCATTGATGTAAGCTCTAAGTTGGATGCTCCATTTTCTATCTGACTTTTCTCTCACATTTTATATTTTTGACATTGGGGTCTTTGCCCAGTTTGTGCAAGCCAAAAGTCACCTTCTGTGTTATTTATGGCACACTTTTATAGGAACCTGCTATTACATGTATTGCAGAAGAAGTGATATGGGGGTGAATTACAGTGCCTGTCTCTATAAATGCACAGGGGAAGTCATGTGTGTTTGCTAAGCTCGCTAACTTCTATATCGAGAGCGAGATGTTTCGTATTGGTCTGTGGTCTTCCGTGCTATTCCGGGAGTGGAAATACATTGGTCAGCTCTGTGGTTTATATAGCGGTTTGTGTGTGATAAACAGATGCAGCGTTGCTCACCTCAAGGACAGGACATTACATAGGCTTCATTCACACTAGAGCTGCAATATTCATTGCAATTGAGTCGAAATCATTTCAGTTGATCATTATTTGAATTGATTATTTGAAACAGCAACTCGCAAATCCTGTAATTATTGAAAGGTCCTGTATTGTGCAAAAATTACAAAAATTACTTGTGACCTTTTAGTTAATTCATCAAAAACATACCTGGAGTTGTGTTTTGTTTCATTCACATATCTTTGAGTAATCCTGCATTATTAGGCTGCTCTGCTGCTCTGTTTCTGATGTCATGAAGTAATCGATTTCATATTAACAGAGTTAAAATAATCAAAAATGATTCTAGTGAAAGTGTATGGAGTTTAAAAACACAGTGTAGCTGTACTACCACATGACATCACAAGGTGGAAGAGTGTTTTCTTTTTTGAGAGAAGAACTCCGAATGCCTAAATATGCAGGATGTGTGTGCTAAACATGTGTGAATCAAACAAAAAAAGTTATGTTATTGAGGAAACATTATAACATTGTAACATAGTTCAGAACATAGTGTAATATGGGACATAAAATGCACACATAAAGCATGTTAGAGTGATTATGTTATTATTAATCAACAGTTTGTTTAGGAAGACAAAAATAGGATAATTAAATATACCGTACTCTGAATCTTATGTTTTATGCATTATTAACATTGCTCATTTTGCAGTTTTTAATAATAAAAAGAAAAATATTTTTTTTCCTATAATTTTTAGGATGCCCTCATCTGATGGTATCAGATATCGGCATCAATACTGTAAAAATTGCAGGATCGGATATCTACTTCCAATTATTGGTTCCACCAATATCCTGGGTGGGCCAGAAAATGTATGTAATTAGACCATTTACTGGTCGTAATTGGAAAAGAGTATACCAATGTTTTAATCTTTATTTATACAGAGTTATTAGTTTCTTTACAGATAAATACCTTCATAGCTTCATAAGACATTTGGATTTGCTCTGTTTTATTTTACTTTTACTGAAAAAAGATGATCAGTGCATCCCTAATAATTTGACTTTTTGTCTTTGACATCTGGGTGGCCTGCTGCACCCACTTTCCTGAAGAATACGCAGAGATTAAAATGGAGGCCACGCAAAAGGACACCCACATGACACCTGATGACTAAACAGCATGATCTAATTTCATGTCTTGTACTGATCAGCATATTGCTCAGTCCATATGAAATCGAATAAATCTCACAGTGAAACATTAGCTTGTCTCTGATAAGACACTGTCACTGCGATGTGCACTGAGCAGACAGACCGCTCATTCTCCTGCCGACAGGTGACACCGGTCGCACTGGTCCAGGTTTGAGGCTGAACAAAACTTTGTGTTGTTGGAGAAAACGCGGAAAGCTGCTGTCCTGCTGATCTAAAAATACCAAAGCCCAGTCTGGACCACACTTGACCTATTTATTTCATCAAGTCTTATAACAGAGATTTTTGTACAATTTCCACAGTGTTCATTTTATTATGACCCACTTTTATACAACCAGTATTATTGTGTTTTTACTACAAACTGTGAATAGTTAAAGGGGCAACTTTTTGGTTTGGGGTCCGCCGCCTAATTGTTTCTAGGGTGGTCATTACTCTACCTGGAATGTTCCACAGTATAACATTAAACAAGTTTTACCTTGCATTTATTCAATGACATGTGGATTTATAGTTGAAAAATACCTTATACAAACCCTTTACCAGAAAAGTTACACAGTGCACCTTTAAGTCACTATATTGTGCAACTATTACATTTTGAACACTACCTGAGAGTCCGCTAGTATGGGTACTGTTTGCAACTGACTAAAGAAATTCATGGTAGATTTTTAAGGCATGCCATGTGCTTTCAGTAATAGACTAAAAGTGGGCATGGTGGTGGAAACATTCCTAAAATCTTGCCAGAAACAACAGAGAAGTTTTAGTAAACAGCATCTGTGACATACAGATTAAACTGTCCAGTGCTCCCAAAACTCTAGTTAACAGACTCCATGCATTCCCCTCTGTGTGCATAATCCTTATAATCTCAATACAATTTTTGGTTGACGTAATAAAAAAATTAAAAAAATCGACTAGACTACAGTGACAAGACTACAGCCCAGCTACCAAATATTTTGAATTCACTAGTGTATAATATTAAATTACATTGATGTAATACAGGAAGCTGTTTGATAATTTGTTTATACTGCAAATGTAATAATGCACTCATGTTTTTGAGAGTGCAGACTTGACTAATACAATGTGCTTGATTGTGTAAGAATGAAAGGCCAGTCTTGTTTTGTTTGCACATTTAACAGACATCACTCACTCACTGTGGTACATCAGTCCTGAGCAGTTCAAGATCTGATTTTACTTTATTAAAAATCCTATATTAGGCAGAGTTGTCTCATATGTGTTGTGTTTTGTTTTGTTAACATGTTTGCGTATCCCTTCATTTTAATTTTGTCTACAACTCCAAAATCTCAAAACTCTGTTCCACCTTGTGATGTCATATAGAAGTTGTTTTCAAGTTAACCTTTTTAACTACCTTTTACCTTTAGTTCAGTAGAGACTGGCAATTCCAGAACTGAAACGATCAAAATGGTTCTAGTGAAAGTGTATGGAGTTTGTTTAAAAACATAGTGTAGCATTTGCCCTGCACTGTATTATCACATGAATCACAGAACAGAGTTTTTACAGTTTCCCTAAATATGCAGAAACAAAACAAAATTCCAACAACATTATAACATGGATCTGAAAATAATGTGATATGGCCCTCTAAGAAGATCAAATTTCTTCTGGTTTAGTCCATTGATTTGGACCTGAAATTAAATTTCTTGACCTGACTCCTTTATGCACCTTAAGTACACTCAATCTTGGTACACTTTAGTACACTAAATCGTTTGTATTATATTGTATTTAACTTTTTATTTTTACCACCATGAGTTTAAATATGTTCTGTCAAATTTTATATAATTTGGTACTTGATATAAAATCTTTGAACGTCACGAAAACGAATGAAAGCCTAGTGTTGTTATTGCAGACATAAGGTACATTAAGTGCATGTTTGTCTGTGTGTAACCCAGGCCCTGCCACCCACCATGGTGATAGTGGGCATCTACTGCGGAGTGATCGCTGGCATGTTTCTGCTGCTGAAGACCGTGAACTACCGCCTCCACCACGCGCTGGACGAGGGGGAGGTAGTGGAACGCAAGGCCAAAGAGAACCAGTCCAACAGCAGAGGAGCCACGGCCGGACCCACTGACAGTGCCCCCCGCAGGCAGGACGGCAGCGGACCTGGGTGAGTCAAACTGAACAGAGAGACAGGGAGGGAGGGAGGGAGGGAGACTGAGATGATGGAGTGAGACAGAGGGAGACAGAGAGAGATGGAGTGAGAGACAGATGGAGAGAGAGACAGAGAGAGAGAGAGAGAGAGATGGAGTGAGAGACAGATGGAGAGAGAGTTGGGGAGAGAAAGACGGAGAGAGAAAGACAGAGAGAGACGGGGAGAGAGAGAGAGAGTCGGGGAGAGAGATGGACAGAGAGATGGAGAGAGAGGGAGATAGAGAGAGAGAGAGACAGACAGACAGAGAGAGAGAGTCGGGGAGAGAAAGACGGAGAGAGACTTGGAGAGAGAGAGGGAGAGAGATGGACAGAGAGCGAGAGACTTGGAGAGAGATGGAGAGAGAGACACAGAGAGAGAAAGATAGAGAGACAGAGAGACACAGAGAGCAGAGAGAGAGAGAGAGAGAGAGAGTTGGGGAGAGAGAGAGACGGAGAGAGAGAGAGAGAGACACAGAGAGAGAAAGACGGAGAGAGAGAGAGAGAGAGAGAAAGAGAGAAAGACGGAGAGAGACAGAGAGCGAGAGACTTGGAGAGAGATTTAGAGAGAGAGAGTTGGGGAGAGAGAGAGACAGAGGAAGACAGATGGAGAGAGAGAAACAGACGGAGAGAAAGAGACGGAGATGGACAGAGAGAAAGACAGAGAGAGAGAGAGACTTAGAGATGGATGGAGAGAGAGACAAGAGAGTCGGAGAGAGAGAGAGAGAGAGACAGAGGGAGACAGACGGAGAGAGAGAAATAGAGTGAGGCACAGAGAGAAAGAGGGAGGCAGAGATAGTCTGAGAAGGACAGCAAGGGAGAAACAGTGAGTAAGAGAGAGACCAGTGATGGATGTGACAAATGAAGAAAATGCTGCGTGACTCGTAGGCAGCAGCGGTGACCTAGGAAAGAGGGAGTAGGATTGAGTGGGAAGAACAGTGGTTATGGAGCAGTGATGTGGGTATTTTGTGGTATGTCTGTTCTCTTGAAGTTGGGATATCAGAAGAAATATGTAATGTAAAAATTCACAAAAGGATTTGACTGGTATGTTGGGTGAAGGGCTTAACAATTTTGGAAACATTTCTCTGTGATGTTCCTGTTTGGTTAGTTAATCCATTGGTTAATCTGTTAAAGGTCCTTTATTACACAAAATTTACTCTTATGAGCATTAAGACAGTTAATGCTCATAAGTTATACAGTTGTTACCTCATCAAAAAATACCTGGAGTTGTGTTTTGTTTCATTCACACATGATTAATCCTTTATTATTAGTCTGTCTGAATCTCCAAAGCTCAAAACACTCTGTTCAAGTTAACTGGGACCTTCAGTTCAATAGATTCAATTGGCAACTCCAGGGCTAAAATGTCCAAATGGTTCTAGTGAAGGTGTATGAAGTTTAAAAACACTGGAACACTTCCTGTATTACCACATGACATCACAAGGTGGAGCAGAGTGTTTTCAGTTTGAGAAAAGAACTCAACCTTAATTATGCAGGATTTGTGGGTTAAAAAACATGTGATTTAATCAAAACACAACTCCAGATATGTTTATGACAAAAAAACATTGTAACAGAGATCAGATAGTGTAAATAGTGTAATATTGGCCCTTTAACAATTTGGGGAACTTTTCTCTGTCTGTGATATTTCTTTTGGTTTGTTTACTGGTTGGTCAATCCGTTGAAATTTGAGGATTTTTTGAAAGAAGACAAGGAAATGTCTGCAGGTTTTTGAGTCATTCTGTGTACCATTTTAGAAATCCTTCAAATGAACAACCTCTCCAGTCACTGTGAGCAGGTGAAGACGATGTGGGCGAAGTATTGCTAGAAATTTTAAAACCAATTGTTAGCATTGCAAGTGTCTGAGAGAGTGATTTTATTTAAAGAAGTATTATGTAACTTTTCTGGTGAAGGGTGTGGCATCTGCTTTTCTCCATGTGTTATTGCTCTGTCTGGAAAGTTACGCAGTTTGGTTTATCTATCTTGCATAAATGTGTTTAATTGAATGTGTTTATGTTACATTCTTACAAAACATACAGAACACCTCTTCTCAGATTTCACCTGTAACCTGGCTTGGTGGTGTCATCTGCTCATCTCTTTGGAAATGAGCAAGTCATATTATTGTGGAACTTTCCAGGCAAATCAATAACATCTCCATGGAGACGAGCAGGTGGTGAACCCTTCATCTGAAAAGTTAAAACGTGCACCTTCAACTTGGCATTTGCACTTAAATCAGAAGTCTTGTAGGCTTGATGATGATGCTGATAATTTGGCTTGAAGCGATATCAACCGACAGTAGGGCAGAGACTTTAAAGTAAACCTATAATTTATTTGTTTTGAACATATGACATTTGGTAAAAAAAACCAAAACAAAACAAACAAAAAAATACAGTGTCCAGTTATCTTGTTACAAAAATCTATAGACCAAAATAGGATATTGACTGAACTGATATCACAATTTTATATCTGCATCATATTGTTGCATCCCTAGTCTTTTATTGTCCATGTTTTGTCCATATCTGTGTATTGTATGGAATAAATGCATGATAACGTTGTTTTCATTAAGCCTCACTGGAGGCCTTCTGAAAGGTCAAGTCAAATCATAATTCTTTCTCACCGTAAGAGCCAGCTTTCATGTTATGTTATTGTTAATGACGTATATGTGGTAATGTAAAACAATGGTCCATTATCTTGTATGTGGCGGGTCTGTGTCCTGTTTTTAGAAAGTGCTGAGGTCTTATCCAGCCTGAAGAAATGCCACTGAGTTTCCAGGTTTTTATTGCCCGTGAGTTAAATAAGTGACTCATACTGACATTCCAGTGAGAGTGTTTAGCAGGACCCTGAGAGCCAAAGAACCAGGCCAGTAGCTCTGCACAACACAGCACTGCTCAGGAAAACATGTAACATTCACTGTACCAAGGTCCAGGGCTATATTCTCACTTTCTTGGTTTAAGCCCGGTTAAAGGTCCTATATTACATTGACGCTAGTCATGTTAGAATGTTGTTACCTCATCAGAAACATACTTGAAGTTCAATCTGTTTCATTCAAATGTGTTTGAGTGACCCTTTATTATAAGTCTGTCTACATCTCCAAAGCTCCAACTGCTCCGTTCCACATAGTGATGTCTAGAAGTGCTAGTTTTCAAGTTAACAGCTACCCTGTACCTTTTGTTCAGTAGAGATTGGCAATTCCAGGGCTGAGATTACCCAAATGATTCTAGTGAGGGTGTATGGGGAGTAAAAACACAATGAATGAAAAGACAACTTCAGTTGTTACAACAGAGACTGATAGAACAGCATAATATGGCCTCTTTAAGTCCTGTTGTAGATTTGATTTGTTCCTGTTCTAGTTCTGGTTTAGTTGTGATCTAGTCCAGGTTTAGTCCAGGTTTATATATGGTGTGTGTGCAAGTGTGAGCACAAGTATCAGTATATTTATCTAGATGTACATTGTAGACTTGCGGTTCTAAAACTATTCAAGAACACCTCAAAACCGCTTTCCATGTACCACAGAGATCCACCAAGATCTAATCTTGACTAAACCAGGTCTGACTGGGACCAAACTAAATGTACTTCAAAACAAAACTTAACTTGGTGCTAACAAAAACTACACCAGGACAAGTCCCATCTTAAATATGAATTATTGTTATTGTCTTGTTAAAAGTATATTTGCAAGTTGCTGGCAATTACACAATTAGACTGTGAAAGTTGCATCTCATCTATTTTGTCAAAATGTAAATATTTAAATTCACAAACCTTATGTCTCTTAATTTTAGATCTTGTAAACTAGGGATGGGAATCACAGGCTTCCTCACAATTTGATTTGATACGTTATAGTGATGCAAGTGATAAACTATATATTGCACATAATTCTCTCTGATATATTGCTGTTTTTTTAGAACTAAATACATTTTACCAGCAATATTGCAACAAAATTGTAGTGCCATCACAAAAAAGACACCAAAAAGTACCCTTGCTGGTATATTGATACAGCACCCCATGATAACGATACTGTATTACCAAATTTAGTATTGCAATATATACCAATATATTAATATTCATATGTTATGTGTACTCATATGTTTGCTCAGTGCTCTGATGATTTTTTAATCGATTTTTCAATAGAGGATTGTAAGAAAAAGTGCAGCGAGCCCACCACATAGCATCTTGAGAAGCAGTGTAGGTTGCTATAGTGTACAGTGAAGCGGAAAAGTCAAGCTGAAATTGATTAAGGTGCTTCTATCCACCCACTCTTTGCCCCTTTTCCATTCGTCTGCGTTTCTGTGCAGCTCAATGCCGGCTTTGTTTGTTTTGTGGCTTGAACCGTTATGAAAAATGTGTGGCATATGGAAATGATTTATAGAAAATCCCTGGAAACTTGTTTGTTCCAACACAGTGACTGGTTAAACAGGCTGAGGCTAAATATAGAGTCTGGGTGAATCTCCCAGGACTGAGGCACTGGTCTGTTTTTGCCATTTCAAAGCAAGATTAACATGAATGTGGACATGTTTCATAAAGTTTTGTCAATGAGAAAGATATACAGACCTAATATTATAAACACCACACAATAAAACCATTAATCTCCTTGTAAACATTTCCTGGGATAGTTTCCAGGCCCTGTACTGATAAATACTGATAATACCGTAGAGTAATAGTATTTTTTTCTGGATGACATATATTTATTTTTCTTATAATATAAATTAACAATAAACTATTTACATCTTCACTGTTATGTTGGATGATTCATTTCACATTGGTCATTTACAGCCCTATCTAACTTTTTTGGTTGTGTTTGTTGCACTGAAAAGAACAGTCAAACACGCATCCTTACTCAGAGTGGGCTTGCATCTCCACAGATCTGACTCTTATGTGCTCCTCCTGCTTCCTGCTTGTTTCCGTGTCTATACTCTTCCAGAGTATGCCATAAGACTTGGTCTGTAATAAGTTTTAACTTTCTATTTCCGTGGAATCTTGCAGATGATGTGCCACCTTCAAGAAGTTACATACTGTACTTATTAAAAATTGTTTTGGATGATGAGATTTTAAAGACCTACAGTTCAGTTAAACTTGTACATGTGTTGTTATTTCTTGCTAACATAGGAGATCGTCATTTTGGTGTAATAATAGTATTTAAATGGGTTTTTTCAGGGATCCTGGTGGGGGGATCGAGATGGCAGATTTTATAAGACAGGAAACACCACCTGTGGACTGCAGCTCTAGAAACTCCTATATTGGAATGGACTCAAACCAGCAGGTAAGGGAATGTTAATGCGGTATACAGCAGTGTCTAGCCATAAAGCACAAAGATTTGAGGTTCATTTCTCAGGCTGTTTGTGGAGTTTGAATTGGGTGTTCTTGTTTTTATAATGAACAATTGGCTGCAGCTTCATACCCCTAACCAAAATCCTGGAATTGCACTGGGCCATATGTTGCCAAACAGAAAGGACAATTTCCTTATATAACAGTTTAATGTGAATGTACTGAAATAGTGGTTTTATAGTCCATTTGAGACCCACTTTCAAATGCCTTAAAGTTTGGGTTTCCTTTACATTTCATTGTTACTAAAATGTTTTTTTTAGCCTTTTCCAAGTTCAGCATGCTCAGTGGGAGGTTGCTCTCTGCAGTGTTGTGATTGGCACAATGCAGATCCAAATGTTTTTCTTGTTTACAGACGACTGGTCAGCATCTTGGAAACCCCAGTGCACTTAAAGTGGGTTATTTTAAGAATGGAGGAATTGCAGTCTTTATGTTACTTTGTATAACTTTTCCAGCGTAAATCTTTTAGCCTCTCGGACCCTATACATTTTGCATGAACAAAATGAAGCAAACAAAATATGTGAAAGTATATAAGGGAAGTCTTACATTGACTTTTTTCTTAACTTAGTAAATTGTTGATAATTGACCAGTAGAGAACAATTTGACTGAATTTTATTTTAGCTTTAGTAAGTGAATAATGAAAATCTTACCTTTTTCTAGCTGTCTGCATCATTACTTTTCTCAAACAATCATCTGCCTAACTCTTTTATGGTTTGTTGGTATATATCAAAAGGAACACATATACACATATACAGATTTGGATAAGTACATTTAATTTTCAGCTTTGCAGTTTTCTATCTTTAGATTTGAGTTCTGACAGCTTATTTTCCATTTCCTCTCCCGTACTTACCTTGACTGCAGGTTTGAATTTCTTATTTCAAGTGTAAAACATATTTAAGAGAGTGTCTTCATTAGCATGATTCTCACACTACCGGCTGTCAGCAGATTGCTTCTTTAATATTCAGAGTTATTTAGCGGTGCGATTCGACTGGATAAATTTAACCGCAAAAACCCCACGAGGGCCTTTGTACAGAGTGTCCTTGTGCCACTGACTTCTGCTCAGCTCCTCTCTGGTGAAAAAGTAAAAGAAGGCACAAAGTTTTCAGAGATTTCTATGATGGCGACTGCACTTGAACTGATTTTGTTTTGTTCAGTCATCTCGACATTTAGTCCTGTGAGGGAAGTGGGCTGTTTGATTTGATGAAACACTCAAAGATAAGTGCTTTGACAAGTGTCTCTGTCTAACTTTCAGATTATATCCACTCATGGAAGAGCAACAATCAGCAAAGGTAATTTATTTGCAGCTTTTTATGAAGTCACATCAAGAAGTTAAAAAAACAAAATACACTTTTTTGGTTCAGTACATTATCTTTTTAGTTTTTGTTTGCAGTTATATGTTGTAGTTTGTAGATAGATATTATTTTTTCATCTTGAATATTCCACAGGATAGGCCAGGCCATATTACAGGTCAGATCTATGGAGAGACCAGCCTGTCCACAATTAAAAAAAGAAATTCTTAATTGTTTCTCAATGTATTTTTGAGCATTAAAGCATCTATAACCTAATACTTGTAAGATAGATTCTTTAATGCTATAAAGTGGAATATTCCAGGCAAAGCAATAACATCTGGAGACATGAATAATGTGGTCCACCAGAAAAGTTGCATAGTGCACCAAATCCTAGAAGACCCATGACTATATATGGAAAAAATGTCTATTTTTAAACTCAATCTTGTCATTGGCAGTTGTGTTCTGACTCAGCCCTGACCCGAGTTTCTGGGATCATCTTTTTGACAGACACTGCTGAGCTGAGACATGCAGCTCTGTTGGACCACATGTCATATTTTAGACCAGGGACAATTGAACTTTATGTTGAAGAGAGGTGGCTGTGTTGTGTGAATAATTCAGAGACTGCATTCAGACTTCTCCCAATTAGCTGTCTGCTCTGACAGGAAACAGTGAGAATGTAGTGGGAAAGAGCTTTACTGTGGATTACACTTTCAATACTCCTCCAACACCAGCACCTTATTTAAACACAGCATCTTCAAAAAGAATAGTCAGGCTGCTATGAACCCATTTGAAATGTTCCAGGGTTATCTTAAAAGTATTTCTTACACCATACATTATTGCACCCTATTGTATTTGATGTTGTTAAGCATAAATTTATAACAAATATTAGTTTTCCAGACCAGCCTTCAGGTTCATGCTGGTTCAGCTGTGAGTTTATAGAGAGCAGGCACTTGTACACAGAGGCACTGGTGGTAAAGACCTAAATAATTGATCAGCTCTGTCATGCCTTTATTGGTTGTTTCAATCTTCACAGGAGATGTGGGAAAGACAGACGACATCAGTTTGACGCTGGTGGAGAGCTGCAGCCACGATCACGGTAAATAAACAGCGTTTATTTTACATAAACACATTATTTCTCTGTCTCAAACAGCACTTTACAGTTTCTGCCTCTGTCCCTCAGATCTACTGTCAGACACAAAGATGTACTGTCTTGTTCCAAACGACTCCTTTGCCTCACTGCAGCCCTCCACATCCCTGTGCCCCTCAGAAGTGTCTCGAGATCCCGCGGACCCCTGCTCCTCTGCTGCTTTCCACTTCAGCCTGTCCCACTCGTCCTGCGACACAGAGGCTCTTCACCTCTCACAAACTTTCAGGAAAGAGCTCCGTTCTCGAGGTTTGCCTCGGACCTCCAGTTCTGCGGGTTCAGCATTTCCTGACCCCTCTCTGCCGGACCTCAGTCTGTACCTGGCCCCACGGAGGGGCCTGGACCCTGTGTGTGAGCTGGAGGCTGCACGGCCACACAGGACTGGTCTATGTGACGCAGACAGACTGTACCAGCAGGAGCCTGCCGTGGCCTCCACGTCAGGACTAGACTGTTACAGGCACAAAGAGCCTCGCAGAGTGGCCCGCTCAGCCTCCCGAGAGGCAGGCGAGGGTAGCTCGGGTTTGTATCAGGGTGATACAGGCGGCAAACATTTGAGTGGTGGAAAGTCCCATCGAGGTGAGCGCAGTGCAGACAGTTTGAGGAGCCTGAGCACTCGGAGCAGCGGCTCCACTGAGAGTTACTGCAGTGGCACAGATAGAGATACCAACAGCACCATCAGCAGCTTCCACTCAGAGCAGACCAGCTCCACTCATGTGGAGAGCCTGCTCTCTCTGTCTGGAGACGAACGTGCGCGAGACAGAGCCGACGCCTCTGTCCCAGGAGGAAGGACTTCTAGTCTGGGTAATATTAGCTCACGAGGCCTCAGCAGAGAGGCCAATAAAAACCCTCATGCTAATGAGCTACCGGAGGCCCAGGAACACGCTGACTCTATCCCATCTCAGGATGAGCCTGGAGTTAGGACTAGCGCAGACGGCTCCACTGCTGGGGCTGAACAGGAACACAGCAATGACAAAACTCAACAAAAGTCAAGCAATGTTCAGAGGACTTCCTCTCTGTCGGCGGGTCGGAGTGGGCGCAGACGGACAGGTAAAAAGCGGGCGAGCAGTTTTGATGCTAGCCGCCACAGAGACTACATGTCAATGCGAGGTGTTGCCAAACCCTGCAGCGCTGTGTTCACTGGAGCAGGAGAGGAGGACTCCAGTGACCACAGTGAGCTTAGCTGTGCCTCCAGTCGCCGCTCGCACCATCTGAGCACAGACAGCTCCTCCAGCAACACATCCCACTCCTGCCACTCCCCTGAGGGGCGCTATCGAGCCCTCAAAGCCAAACACAGTGCGGCACGGGGCCCGTCCAAAGGGAAGGCGGCTGCGGGATCAGAGGTGAGTGGAAAGAGGCGCACCTCGCGGCGCACTCTCAGCACGGGCAGTGCCAAAACTCATGCCCGAGTGCTGAGTTTGGACAGTGGGACAGCCGCCTGCCTTAATGACCCCACACGCCTGGCTCCAGCCGGGCCCCGCCCCCTCACCACCTCAAAATCAGACCTGGAAGCCAAAGAAGGAGAGGTACTGGACGCGGCCTCTCTGTTGGGACGCGCCTCTCAGCTGGAGTCTGTGACGCGGTCCAGGAACAGTCTGCCAAACCAGAGCCTCACAGAACCCCAGGACGCTACTACTGCTTCTCTGAGGGGTATGTACCACACACTGTCCTACAGCCATGGGCTCTGATACTCTGTTGTGATATTGTGCAGATAATGCATAGCAATCACATTATTGGTTATAATGTGCTTAATAGCATAACGCTGTTTATTAGTGAAGGTGGCAGACTGGATTGTGGTCTCTCCTGGTCATAGCAGTTTAGCTGATGGCTGATGAGAGGCTGCTGTATTTGAAAACCATGTTGTAACTATGGAGCCTTAGCATGGATTGACATGCCTGACCCAGTGAGCTGCATGTGTGACTGCTAGCATCATGGACACTGTGTGCTTTGTGCTGAGGTTAGACAAACAGCTGCTTACTCATTAGAGCTGTATTGCATCTGCATCTCACATTCTTTAAGATTACATCCAGGAGTTCCTCTGGATTCCTCACATTAGTCTACTTATTTGTGCATCGTCATGGTCATACCTGTGCATGATGGTACTCACCTATCTGGATTTTAATACTATATGTTTAATAAATCAAAAATATTTGACTTGAAATATGCACTTTGAGTTGTGTATTGCACCGTTTTCAAGTGTTTTTTTGAAGTTTGCTTCTTGGTAATGCCAAATGAGTAAGGTGCAATGATTTCATGTGAAGATTATTTACAGAATTCAGAGAGAAATTTCCTTTTTTAATGACCCAGTATTTCACAATTTTTGCAAGCACGTCCTAAAATTGAATTTCTGAACTTGTTTTGTTTTGTTTTGTGAGTAAATAATTGTATTTATTTTTACTTTTTCTGGTAGCTTGTATGTGTTCCTATCTTACCAGCGGCTAAAATTACTGACAAATAACTGCAAAGGACATTAACTCATGGGCTGCTTGGTGAAAGCAATAAACCTTGTAACCTAAGGATATTTTATATAATTAGAAATGCCATAATAATTTGATTTATTGGGAGCGTCATATCTCATGTTATTTAGAAACTTACATTGAATATTATAATAACAGCAGCTAGACATCCATAATATATGTTTGCTGTTTTCCATATATAGTTTTATTTATGAAAAATAATTGTATCTGCAAAGTCAAAATGAACTTTCTTTAGATCTTGCTTATCCAGGACTAATTTCAGCAAGTATTGTGGTGTACAGTAACTTTTCTGGTGGAGTGTTTGCCAACTGCTTGTTTCCATGGAGATGTCTTAGCTTTGTCTATATTTTCTACAGCACTGCATTAAACATATACATTTCCAAAGAAACAAACAAGTGATACCAGGCCAAGTTACATGACAATGTAACAATGACAATGAAAATGCATACTTTTACGGTATTTTTAAGCAATAATAATACTTGTAATTTAAGAAATGTGAGATAGATATGTTTTATAGCATACTGCGAAACATTCCAGGCAAAGCTGTAGCATCTCTATGGAGACATTCAGTTGGTGGATCCTCTACCTGAAAAGTTGCATAGTATACCTTTAAAGGTTTTCTTTTAAAACTTGGAAAACTAAACAGAAAATTTGAACATACCTTCTGACATAAACATAATTATGAAGCATTGAAAGGCCCTAGTACCCACACACTGACTTTGTTCGTGGTTCTGTCACCGCACCAGCCCAGGGCAGCGAGGAGACAGTGGTATTTCGTCGTGAGCGTAGCACGTTCCGTCGACAGGCTGTCCGAAGGCGTCACAATGCTGGCAGTAACCCCACGCCCCCCTCATCTCTGATCGGATCTCCTCTCAGGTAAACCCTGCACAGAGCCTGGGAAGCCTGGTGTGAGCATGCTGCCAGATGGACAACTACCACCTTTATTTTCTTTTAAATCTTATCTTTATTCCTTTCATCGCTGTGGTCCGGTTTGAGACTTCGTTCATGCATGCTGGGGCTTTGTGGAGCTTATTCTGCTTTCTGGAGCGATCTTATTTCCTCCATTTTCACAATATTCACCCTTTTTTCATCTTCATTTTAAGATTTTCTTTTAAACAGTGGCTGACTTCTTTTAGTGGCTTCTTTTGTGGTCTTCTCTTGCATGGTTTGCTGATTATCATAGCAGACATGTTATTTTTTTAGTAAAATTTGCACCAAATATGTAAATGAAATGTAGATTCCAGATTGTCCTTCTCATTTTAGCATCACAATATAAACCTGTTTTTCACAATCAAAATGACAAGAACTATTTCTAAAATTGAATATGGTCCAGCATCAGTGTTAACCAGAGTCCAAATACAAGAATTCTACTTGCACTCCCCTTTCTGTAAAAATACATAAAGTTTTAAAGTTTAAATTACTAAACCTACACTGCACCCTCTGAGGTCTGATGGTCGTCGCTGGCCAAGACTCACTGAAGTTTCTGATCAAGGTCTTAACCAACAAATTCCGAGCCCAAGAAAAACAAGTGAGCGGCCAGCCAGCCCTCAATATCCCCCAAAATACAACACAGCTCCTTGATCCCTCATCATTCTCTCTTCTTTCACTGCTTCATTTCAGATAGCATAGGACTTTATTTATATCAGTGATATCCAATTATACACTGTACATACCATGTAATGTGTTAATTATGAATGCATGCTTTTAATATTCTTAATACTTTAAATGTTTTTAACAAGACCCCCCAAAGCATGTAAAATAAATACATATGTATATGTCTCTTTTTGATAAATCTACTATTTTCTTTGTAATGTATTTTCAAATGGCCTCAGATGAAAGTAACAAAATACATCAATTTGCACTGTTACCAGTATAAGAACATGCACAGATTTATTTATGTCTGACAGTGAAATTAATTGGCCCATGAAACCAAACTGCTCTGTTAGATGTAAAAAACCCTGTAAAATCATGGATGACTCATTGGGCAAATTCATATTTACCTGCAGAAATCACTAAACCTAAACAAACGAAGTGTGAAAATGCATAAATTAGACACTGTTAAAAGGACTGTCAAACATAAACACACTTTACATTAGAACAGTTGCATGTCTCTAGTCTTATGCCATTCATATCGTCACACGATCTTTTTCCACATGTGCCCCCCTGCATATCCCCTCTCCCCTTATGGCCCCCGATGGGTCCACTTTCCTCTCACCTCCTCCCTCTCCCTCTCTCAGTCTCCAGGAGGCTCTGAGCCTTCAGGCCCAGCCCCTCTGCTCCTCCCAGGCTAAAAGCCAGCCCTCCAGGACCTCCTCCCAGGTGACTGTGCTGAGCGCAAGCACCTCCCTGCTGGCCAGGAACGGGAGCACCCAACTGGAGGGGTCCCAGGACAAGGCCTCCACCGTGGGCGCCACCAGCCTGCAGGATGACTTTGGTACTTTGGAATTCCATATTCCTATATTGATTTAAGCTTATTTGGCTGCACTCTGCTTGTATCTTTGACTGGCCACTGGGCAGCTACTATACTGTATCCATTTCGGTTTTATTTATGATGCAGCCTTAGTAATTCTGCACATATTTAGAGAGAAATCGTATTGGACTTTTCTTAAGGGTTTCTTTTGTGATTATATTTGCCATCAAAATTTGGAGGAGTGCACATTGTACTCCAGAAGTGTTAACATCTAAATATGAACTAGCCTAAACTACAGCAAGATGTTTCGATTCATCTTATATCTCATGTAGAGGTACTGCATTGTGTCACTGGTTGTATGGTTCAGTTTTATGCTTTCTATTACACTTTTAAACACTCTATTGCAGTTCTCTACCAAGTGATGATCACAAATCAGCGTATTTTAGGTTGCTACATTGTCATCCTTGTCCAAGTACAGAGTTAGCTGGAGATGGTGGCTTGAGTATTGCACAGTGCTCTGGTATTATTCATGGCTGGTGATTTCTGTTCAGTCACTTTTTCATGCTCCACTTCTCTCCGTGTCTGCGATATTGTGTCTGTGGCCAGTACTTGTCCTGACTGACAGGGCCAGAGCCTCAGCTGCTGGGGCTTTCTCATACAACATTATGTACAAGAGATTATCAATGATTGCCTTGCTGGTTTTTCCCCGTGTCTTGTGAAAATGTGTGTAAATGAATTAGTGTTTTGGAGAAAGCATAAATCTTACTCTGACTCCGCTGAGTGCCTGTGTAGTTTTCTGTCATATGATGGATCGTGATACTTCAAATTCTGGGATTTTGCTTTCCTTCAAACCAGAAGAATGGGCCGCTGTAAAATGTGCCAATTTTGCTTCCATGTTTTCTTTTAGATTTTTTTGAAGGCTTAAAATATTACAACAAAACAGGTGGTGACTGTGATACATTACACAAAGAAAATACTCTTTTCTTTGTAATAATAATGATCAACTTTCAAATCTCTAAATTAAATGCATTAGGACTTAATTTAAATTTAAATAATTCTCATCTAACTTGGTAGTAATTGAATAATTGTTGGGCTATACTGACCCAATAACATTCACTTTCATAATCTGATAAACTAATTTATTAATCAAAATAATCTCTTGATTTATTTTGAAAAAAATAAAAAATAAATCATCAGTTTCCCTTAACACCTTTGGTAATGGTTTCTAGTTTTTAAAGGTCCTATGTTACACAAAATGAACTCTTGTGAGGTTTAAGCCATGTTAGAATGTTGTTACCTCTTCAATAATATACCTGGTGTTAGATTTAGTTTATTTAACACATGTTTGAGTAATCCTTTATTGTACATCTCCAAAGCTAAAAATGATCTGTTCCACCTTGCGATGCCATGCAGTGGTCATTTTCAAGTTAATAGTTACCTTTTACCTTTAGTTCTGTAGAGATTGACGATGTTACCATATGACATCACAAGGGGGAACAGAGTGTTTTAAGTTTGACAGAAAAAGAGGGTTTGTGTGTTAATGAAAGCACAACTCCAGGTATCTTTGACAACTTTATAACATGGATCAGAAAATACATTATATGGACCCTTTAAGAGGAGTAATAGTAGTAACTTTTTGTTCTAGTATTGTTTTGTATTTGAAGTAGTCGTATTTCATGCGGTCTTCATAACACTGTAAACTACTCAAACTGCTTCCATATGCCTTTAACGGCATCAAATCATTTCTGTCTTTTAATACAATATTGAATGAACAGTGCTCCCATTGGCTTTTGGTTTGCCATGTTGTTTTGTTTGCTCTTGCTTATTTATCTAGTGCCAGCAACCCAGTTCTGCACAACTTTCCTGTCATTTTTCCCAACACACGTAATGGCCTTTCAGTATTAAAAACAAGAAGCCCTAAATGTCTAGAGAGCAATCAGGGCTTCATTAGTTTTAAATGGGAATGGCGTTGCCGTGGATACGTTTATTACTTTTCCTGTTTCTCTCATCAGTCGCTGTGTTCCAGGTGCTAGTCGAATGACATTTTCAGCCACAAGAGGAAACACTGGGCAGTTTTATTTGAAAGCCACAGTCTGTCGAGTTAAGGCAAATTTGGCTCTTGAAGTTTTTGGAGCTTTTTCTTCTGTCTAGTCTTATTGACTGCTCCGCACTCAAAATAAGATCTGCCTGCTGTTTGAATGTGTTTTATGGAGCCAATGATGTTATGCTGCAAGTTTGTTGTTGATCATTTGGATAAAATGCTCACATGGTTGAAAATATTCATGTGTTTGTATTTTTCAGTGTAAACTGCAATGTTTAATTAATCAGATCTGTAAAATGGACATTGGTCAGTGTCAAAATACACTAATGTTGTTTTCTTTGGTGCATTTTTATTTACTTTTGCATGCTTTTATTTTGTAGGAAAGATCACTCCATCTTTATATGAAGCTGGTGGCTGTGACATGTCTTTAGTCAATTTTGAACCTGCAACTAGAAGAGCATCCAATAATGTATGGTGAGTGTACCTCTTAATGTAAATGGCTTTGAAAGTAATTTTGAGTAATGATTCTTATGGGTTACCATGCTACTGACATTATTTAATGGGTTTCCTGGTATTGGTAGAGAACAAATATTTACTTTGAGTACAAGAAGACAGACCATTTATAGGTTACAAGACAGGCTAATTTAACTGCTGTAATATAATAGTAATAAGTTATAGTCATAGTATTAGCATCCAGATAAGAAATATCTGCTCAAACCAACACTATAAAGACATTTAGGAAGGAGTTTTTGCCTGTTTATTTTTCAGTTAGAAGAAATTAATCGTATGATTCAATAATTTCAAATAAAAAGAAATTACTGTTCTGTTTTTGTCTTACAGGGACACAGACTCCCACCTCTCCAGTTCTACCTCAGTTCGCTTTTATCCTCATGACCTGGTGAGTACCAGAATACACACATACTTATTTGCTTTAAGTGGCACCTGTGCTATTCTGCATTTAGATTCAGTTTTGATAGTAGAGAGTGAATAAATACTTATGTAATAATATGTAATTAGTTTGAATATAATTTCTTTTTGTTACATCGTCTGTTTGGCCACTTGACTTCCCGCCCTCTGAATTCTTCTAATGTTTGCAATCTGGAGTCTAGAAAATCTCAAATGTGTGAATGTATTATTTGCCTCAACCTTGATAACGGATTTGCACTGAGCTTCCAGATGGTAGAGAGTGGGAGGAGCGGCCCTTAACCAGTCAAAATGCTGATATTAGATTCTTACACATTTTTACATTTAACTCTTCTTTACGGTCTTGTGCCAAATCAAAACTTAGACAATTATTTACACTTCTGATTTAAAACACATTTCATCATTAAATAATAAATTCAAAAAATCATTTTAAGATCAGAAATTCTGTATTGCTGCAATTTGTTACTGTATAAAATGGCCCTTTTCTCTTGTTCTCTTGTCAGTTTTCTCCTATCTCGCCACATTATGTATTATCAAAAAGATTCAATTGTGGGTTTTTTCCCATTTTCATTTATTTTACAGAACAATATACCAGAGAGCAGAGATACTAGTACTAGTATCTCTAATGGTGGAATGTTTAGGAGTTACCACGGTGATACAATGCATGCATTAGCAAACACAAAGTAGTAATACAGTCTGAATGCTCAAGAAAAAATACAGAATTCATTTAAACTGCACATTTTGAGGAGCCTGTGAAAAATGCGACTATTCATGGTGTGCAATGCTGCACAAATCAGGTCACCTGTTGTAGTACAGCTAAATCAGTTCTTTATGGTCAGATTATGTTAAAATAAAGCAATAAAGCACAGATCAAAGTCTAAGAAACCACTAAACTGACCAGAGCCTACAGTTGGCATCACACCCCCAGGTAATTTTAATGACATCAGCTGCAAAGTATCAATACACATACGATCCATAACATTCCCATTTTTACCATATATCTTCCTGTGACAGATCCGTCTGAACCGGCTGTTGACCATGGACCCGGAGCTGTTGGAGCAGCAGGACGGAGACTTGAGCCCGGAGCTAAAGGACGCTCCTCTGGGACAGGGCGACGCCTCCTCCTCAGCGGCAGCGAAGGCCAGACAGTACTACAGACTGTGGCTGCTGCCTTACCTGTGGGTCGGCCTCCACTTCGATCGCCTCACTCTGCTCGCTCTGTTTGATAGGTACTGCGTTCACTTGTTTAGATGGATGGATGGATGGATAGATAGACCTCGAAGGAAATTCAGTTCAACAACGGCAACAATAATGAAACAATATTATTATTATTATTATT
>JACN01093835.1:0-12703 GCA_000787155.1 Scartelaos histophorus | reverse complement strand
GGTGGGCCACATTTGGCCCGCGGGCCTGGAGTTTGACACATATGCTGTAGAGCAACCAAACCATCACAATTTTATTTCCGTGATCGAATGTTGTGTAATACAAGTAGTTTGTCATGTCTGTGTCTGTGCACCAGAAGAAGCCTTCACTGATAATTTACTGTTGATGTCTTCAACATTCCCTGCAGGGTGATGCTACTGTAGGCACTGCTCTGTCTGAAGCTCTGTTGCTCAAATTAGACTTTAATGTTATTGTTATTTGAGGACATTATCAATAAAGCCCAGATTACAGTCAAAAAATAATTAGCATTAGCCAACAGTTTTTCAGTCACTCACCCTTCACCAAAATCAAAAGCCTAAACAAAATCATGAAAGCTCGTACTGATCACAGGCTCCTTAATATGTGTTGTTTAAATTCATCATCATCATGCCCATCATGTGGGCATGTTTGTGACCCCGATATCTTTGTGGCTAAAATTTAAGTCAAAATTGGCCTGAATATGCAAGTGTAAGCTCAGCTTTAGCCAATGTATGTATTGTGTCACAATGGTCACTGCTGAACTCACAATTTTATTTCCGTGATCGAATGTTGTGTAATACAAGTAGTTTGTCATGTCTGTGTCTGTGCACCAGAAGAAGCCTTCACTGATAATTTACTGTTGATGTCTTCAACATTCCCTGCAGGGTGATGCTACTGTAGGCACTGCTCTGTCTGAAGCTCTGTTGCTCAAATTAGACTTTAATGTTATTGTTATTTGAGGACATTATCAATAAAGCCCAGATTACAGTCAAAAAATAATTAGCATTAGCCAACAGTTTTTCAGTCACTCACCCTTCACCAAAATCAAAAGCCTAAACAAAATCATGAAAGCTCGTACTGATCACAGGCTCCTTAATATGTGTTGTTTAAATTCATCATCATCATGCCCATCATGTGGGCATGTTTGTGACCCCGATATCTTTGTGGCTAAAATTTAAGTCAAAATTGGCCTGAATATGCAAGTGTAAGCTCAGCTTTAGCCAATGTATGTATTGTGTCACAATGGTCACTGCTGAACATTCCTCCATGGACATACATACAGAACCCTGAGCCCTCACCCTCCATAGGCCCCTGGTGCCTTCTGTCTGGTAGATGTTGATGAAGTTGGACATCATGCTCCCCTGCAGCAGACTGCCCTGTGCCTGCATGCGGATCTGAAAAGTGTGGACATGGGTCTTATAAGCAACTCACCAAAAGCTCAGTGAGCTGCAGAGGTGCTGGGTTTAGGTCGTGACAATTCAGATCAGAGAGAGGCATTTTAGGTTTAAACCAACTGGATTTCAGCACTCAAACTGGCAACCCAAATGAGAGCCTCAAGGAGGCTTCTTCTACTTTCTAATTGGATAATTATCTTGAGAACCAAAACATCAAAGTGTTCGAACCTTGAGGACATCAGTGGGGTTGGCCAAAGAGGAGGACAGGACTCCAGACACCACTCCACAGAACACATTTATAACCATCGTCTCATCTGTGCAGAGATAACATGAGTCAACAAAGAGAGACGGCAAAGACAGGGTTTAAAATATCATTATAGAAAGAACCAGAGACACAGACACCATTTCTAAAGACTAGACTTTGAAATGAATACAAATTATACGATTTCAAGACCTTCTAAATTATTTCTCACACTGTGCGATTGATTCTCCTACAAAGCTCACAAGAGTGTGCACTCCGTATGATATGATGGTCGAATGATGTTCTCACACTGTACAGAGGACATGAACCAGAGGAGAGTTCTGGACACATTGAAATAAGTTGGCAGACCGTTGGCACTTTGGCACTGCCTTGTTTGAACTCCAAAGCTTTTGTCACTAAACTTTTCTGGGTGTGAGATGTGTCAGTTTAACTCTGCGCCTCACTGCAGCACACCGGAGCTGTGTTCATGTTGCCTGTAACTGTATTTTAACTGCAAACACTGCACTCACCTGGATTCAGCAGCACTCAGAAATTCAGAACAATTTTTAAAATTGTTGTGCACCCAAAATTTGTGTCAAAATCAGAAGGCATTTTAGGACTGCTTAAACACTGATTTAATAAATGTGTTTATTATTATAACATTATGGTTGATACGCACGTCATATCTGCTGACCGTGTCCAACCAGGAAGTCAAATTATACCAAAATACCAAAACAAGTTAAACCTACCACTTTAAGTAAGTGTGGTAATTTAAGACACTTCTTCTTTGACAGTAACTATTGCATAACTTTGGTGTGTCATTGATTTTTGGATTACATAATAATTCACTGATACATTGATACATTACCTTGTATTTAATTTGATAATTAACTATGCAACTGACTGGTTTGTACATTCAAAGAAAAGCAATCAGTGTTTGTGTTTCAAGGAAGAGGCTGTACTGTATAATTCATTTCTACTAAACCATTTTAATAGAGCTCCAAGAATGACGGTAATTTGAATGGTCAATGCAAAAATGCAAACCGGTTTCTCATGTTACATAGTGCACCTTACAGTTAAAGAAATTTATTGAAAATTATAATGACCTCCTAGGTTTCAGAATGAAATCATAATTTATAGGCCAATAATGTTTAATCCAGATAGGGGGGCATTGTTTCAAATGCACATTTTTGTGGTAATACAGCGAGTTCTTAGTCTAGCCACTGAAAGATGATCACTAAAAGTTCAACATTTGTGCATTTACCTTTTGGATACGACAAAGTACAATGGCATCAATGGGGAAAACTTTTGGCCCCTTTTGGAGTTCTAAATCTCCAGGCTGTCTCACCTTCTGGGCGACTGACGAAGAAGCGCTTCATAGTGTTGTAGGTACCAATCTTGATGGTCCCATAGGAGGCCTGTCTCAGCAGAGCAGGAGAGATCCTGTTGAACAAAATAAAGGCATGTTGTTAAAGCCAAATCATTCAAAATGCTTTTAAGAATAATCATTTTGACAACCCTAACAGAATTGAAAACAAAACCTTTTCCTGTTGGCTAAATATTTAAGAACAAGAATACATAACAATTTTTGGCTTTCAGGCATCCTGCTCATAATACAGCAATAAATAAATAAGCAGAACTTTTTAAAGCAAATTTGCACAAATTTAAGACACTCTGAAACTATAAACTCAATCTCATTACATTGTTTTGTGACGCAAACATAAAATGAATGTTCCAAGCCTCATTAAATTAAATGCACCCATCTGAATGACTCACTATTTACCATGTCACTTAACTCTGAATATGTTCAGTTAAGTGGCCCTCTGGGAAAAACACAAAACAAACAGAGTAAAAAAGATTTCTTCAGCAACTATATACAGTACTAGTTCCAAAAAAGCTCAAGATCATTATAAAACTATTCAGAAAAGGTTCATTTCTGACTTGGTGATTTTTTGTATGAATATCTTCTCAAAGGAGTATCTAGTTTTCATAGTGTTTTAGTACCAAAATATATCAGATTTTTAGGCCTTTAGTACTTTACTTGTTTAATTGGTAAATGGGGCCTTGTTCCAGCTCAGACTGCATGCAGTGCAACTCCGGTTCAGTGGATCTAAGTTTTCTGTATGATTAGAATTTCTAAGGGTGCTTTCACACGACAGCAGTTGGTGTGAACCAAATTGTCCATTCGAACCAACAACTCTTAGTTTGGTTCGTTTGTCGGTATGAAAGCACCAATCGCACTCAGATCCACAGTAAATCAAGCAGACTGAAACCAGAAAAAAGAAGTGGTCTCGGTCTACTTGAATCCGCACCAAAAGTCAAATTCTGGTGCAGTCCCTCTCATGTGAACGTGAACTCGAGTCCAAACCATAGACAGTAGGTCTAAACGAACTATTCCAATTGTATAATGGGAGGGGATATGCGTCTCCTCTACCTGAAATGATGTCCTCTATGCCTTCAGTGACTCCAGCGCAATTGTTCTCCAGATGCAACCGCAACTCATTTTTGAACTTATTTTGCCGAAAATTGCCAATACAGAGAATGTAATAAATAAAGATCAGAGCAAGTACCAATGTGTAAACGTGTCACTCCAGAGTGACGCAAAAACGGGAATGCGTACCTATGGCAAGCGGCAATAGCCTATTCAATTGATTGAACTTATAAAATGACCTGAGTTTAGCCCTGTAGTGAGAAATACTACAGTTAGCCTAGATCCAAACCCAGCGGGAGCAGGACTGGTTCAGGCTGGGCTCAGATGGGCTGGAGCGGGGAGTGTGTTAGGCACCCGGCTTGAAAAAAGCTTTCATCGAAAAGAACCAGAAGACGTGCAGTACGCGGAATGGACTGTTCAGAACAACATATAACAAACCAAACGGAGTTCATGCTTTTGTCTGGATGCCTTGCACCACTTTGGAACCCGTCACAATCCTCAGAGGACTGGAGCAACCCGCTTGCACCAACCCGCCTGGACCTATAGTAAACTGCGCATTTTCGCTTTCACCACTAGGATCCATTGTGCAGAGGACAGCACAGAGCCATCCAAAACCCAGTCCACTGCACACCAGTATTGCTCATCCCAGTCTGGAACCAGCACATGGAGGACAAAGCCACCAGACCATATTTATCTGAAGATAAATATTGATAACAGATCAATTGGACCAGTTTTGGTTAGTTTTGCTGGTGTGAACGTGAACCACACTGGAGTCTATGTGCAACATAATAACAATTTTATGGCCTGGTGTGGACCAAATAATCAAACTAGCGGTGTGAAAGCACCCTAAGATGAACACCCACACATGTGCAGCCTGGTGGTGCTGAAAATGGTAATAAAACTTTTATTCAGATTCTGAGATCACAGAGATAATGAATTGTTAGAGAGGTCAAGTATTGGTAGACTAATCGATCTGTGGGACATGTTTTTTGTCAACCAAGAATTAATTTTAGGGATGGGTGATATCGATCCAGTAACAGTATCGACTAACATGGATTGGTCGATATTGGTACGGGTCATGATGATCTAAATAGAGATCGTTGTGTTCCCTCACCCTGAGTAGAGCGCTCGGATGCCCTCCTCTTTGCCGATCCTGAACAGAGCGTGGAACATGCCTCTGTACCGCACCTCAGTGTACTGAGACTGGCCCTGGACCTGCAACCGCGTCTTGGTCAAATCTATGGGGAATGTGCCTGAAGAAAAAAACACACAGGGCAGGGCTATAATACAGTAACAACAATATAGTTAACCCTTTTTTCCATGTTTTTGAGCAAAATGAATCTGGTCCCAGTACAGATATATTGTATAAATAGCTTGATGTTGGCAAGTATTTTGCTTCCATAGTCACCTAGGCTTACTTGCAGGTATAACATTTAACATTTAACATATATAGAGTTTTTATAAACAACATTAAAATTTTAAGCATCATTTTAAGCAACTTTAAGCATATAAGTTAGGTTTTCATGTTTTTCTAATTCTAACTTGGTTTGGTGGGATAGTACCTGCGGTAAATATTATTTTATTTTTACAAAGCAGAAAAACTCCATTCAAAATGCAGAGGAAATTCACGCGAATCAATTCATTCAACAAAATAATGGTGTTGACATCTATATTTTGCATCTAATCATAAGTAATGATATGTGACTTGACAGGTTTTGGTTCTTGTTAACTTTATGGTTGCTAGGTAAGAGTTACGAAATAACCTTTACATATGTCACATCTGCTGCTCATGTTCCAACCACAAAAATTACACACTTCAACAGATTAAAAAAAAAGAAAAAACTTTTTTACTTAATGCTTTGACTCTGACAATGAAAAGTTGAATGAGTCGAAATAAGACAAGAGCAATGCCTCTTTGTTTAAGTTTTGCATTAATACAAATGATATGCAAGCTCTGTCTAGTGTCACCGTCTCCACATATTACACATATTGAATGTTGCATGTTATCCTCTTAAAGCCATTTTATGACAAGGGTGTGAAAAATATTAAAAAGAAATTAACTCATGTGTTAATCATAAATACAAAGAGATCAAACCATATGGGCTTTTTCATGACAGATGGCAGTATCCATATCCAAAATTATGTATTTACATTACTATAAACGGATCCACAGCCTTTTTCTTTTAACCACAAACCTTCAAGAGAGCTGTGTAGTCCTGTTTTGTGTAGTTAAACTATTCAAATAAAGTTTTATGTGTATCCTTTATAGGCAGCTGGTTGGACCTGTGCTGGTTAGCCGATGTGCAAAGAAATGCAACTATTGGCAGAATATCTTTCTATAAAAAGCAAACCCTCCCCAATGTTTTTAATTCCTTGAAGAAATCCCTGCAGCTTTAGTTTACTTAACACACTAAAGAGGTCCTATTAATTTGATATCCGACTTTAGAAGCTAAAACATGATACTAGACTATTTATAGATGGTGGACTTCTAAGTAACTTATCATTGCAATTTAATACCAAAACAGACTTAAATTCATTTCAATAAACATATTAATGCACCTTGTTACCTAAAAGTAATTTATGTCTGGCTATAATGCTAAAATGCAGTCGTACGAGTTACAGTTTTAAAAGCATATTAAAAATGTAATTACCAAAAACTCTTAGTAACAGTGCTGCTACAGTGTAAGTGCTAAAAGTAAAATCTTCAACATCAGTGTCTTTTTTCATTTTTCACTCTAATTATAATCAAAGAAAATATATACCACCAAGTCTGTAACAAGACTAAAGGAGGACACAAAGGTGGATAAAAAGAACGTTAAATGAGGTAAGCCCACAAACTGAAGGATTGCCCATGAACCATCTGAAGGAGTCACATATTATCTTAGTATTTTCACTACAAATGTATTAAGGTGCCAGCCATCTCAAAGTGTCTCAGAAATGTTATTCAAAACCTACAAAGTAAAACTGATATTGCAAAATTGAATGGCCAAAGAAACAAGAGTTATTATATAGTGCTAATAGAGTTCTAGCCACAATCACGTGCAGCTGAGGAAACACTGAATTTTGAATACTTTTTTCAATACTAAGAAATACACGTGGCCTATAGAGAAATAATTTACACTAGTTAGAACATCCTGCATCAACGTTATTTATTTTTGCTCTATTTAAATTATGATTATACACAGTACAATTGCCAGCTTTGCACTTGGGAATCCCTCACTGTTTTTAATGTGCCTCATACGATCATATACATTAATTTGGCCATATTCTTCTTTAGATAGTGGCGCATGCATCACGTACCAAATTCTGCGACAATCGAGGCCATTCCCCCGTAGATGAAGGGCTTCCAGTTCAGGCTGGTCATGTCGGACTCTGAGCCGGAGGCAGAGGCGGCGGAGTCGGCTTCCACCTGCTGCAGACCCGCTAGAACAAAGAGCAGCGCGCCCACACACAGGTCAAAGCACGGCTGCAGCCTCAGAACACACAACATCTCGAGAAACATTGGGAATAAACTAAAAATGAACCCGGGCTAGCTGCGCGTCAACACGGTCTCTGCCTCAGCATCAGCATCTCCGCGGACTGCAGCGCAAAGAGCGGCCCACGGTTCCCCAGTCCTCTGTTGTGGGGTTTCTATTGGCTAAGAGACCTGTCAATCACGCACGGAGGGTTCGTACTGGTTTATGATTCCTTTGGGCGAGTGTTCATTATTTATTTATTTTTCTTCAGGATGCATCAACTAATTATAAGAATAACCGCGCACATGACATTCAGTTTATAACATGTGTTTATTAATCAAATATAGTACTTAATACATGTACATTTTCGTTTAAACTGTATTTATTAAGTAGTGCATATTTTTAAACACATTCTATGAGGTTCCGGTTACGTCGCCATTTATAATCATAGAGAATTATTATTTATTTTATTTTTTTGTGATACCTATTTAAATAAAAACTAAATCAAAATCATTGCTTGACATAAATACATTTTAAACAAATTTGCCTACATTTTAGTTGGGGTTGTAAATGCATGAAACAAAACGCCGACGTTGCAGAAGTCCTATTGGCTGGTGGCTACGTCAATAACTTACATCGCATTTCTAATGGCTAATGTACAAGATGGGTTGGACACGTACAAAATTACAACTGATGCGATTTAAGTTCGTATTTACTGTAAATATATAAGTAATTGCAACTCTTATGCTTATTCGAAGTACATTCTATGACTATGATGACCGTGTAAAAAATATCAGCAATTCAGTTTCAAAATAACTATAAAATCCAACCTCTTGTGCTTGTAGTGCTCGAATGCTAACCGCTAGCTGCTAGCACTTCGGTCCAGCAGCAACAAGTTCAACCTACAAAAAAACAAAATCACTTAAGGATCACTCACGTTTTGGGGCTGGTCAAAAACAAGTCCTCCTCTCGGGCTGAGCTTTCACGGTCCAAAGCCCGGACATGGCGGGACTTTGGTGGCGAAAAAGTGTAAAAGTTATAGCTGCTACCGCTGCCCTCCACGTCCCCTCATCTCTGAAGCTAACAGCGACCGCAGAACCATGAAAGAGCGACAAGAAGCCTGAGCTTCAAAATAAAAGAAAGAGGAAAAATATATTTCCCCCCGACGACTACTCTCCACTTGAAAATAATCTGTAATATTCAGAGTTACAGACCTCCCAAGAGAATTCAGAGTAAACCTTACTAAAGAGCAGATTTTGGATAAGTAATTTTACTCAAATTTTCTTAGAACCTTTTTAGTTGTGAGAGCTTTAATGTATCATAAGCCTACATTTATAAGTCAAAGTCAAAAATGATCACAAATGTCTCTTTCGTGGATGTTAAATTGGCTCCACTTTGTCCCTTTCTGTGCCTATTGTCCAGTTGACAGAAAATAATTTCTTTTTAGTTCTTCAGAATGACATTTAATAGCTCTACCTTACATGACAAAAGGTAGAGCTGCTTGTATTCAGTTACAGGTGGTTTTATAGCTCAAAAGCCCTGTACCTGGGGAGAAGCAAGTCTGGCCTTCGTTTGCTTTTGAGAGAAGAACTCAACCTAAATATGCAGGGTTTGTTTATGAAACATGTGAAAATCAAAACAAAGGTAAAGGTATATTTGTGATGAGGAAACATTACAACGTAGATCAGAAAACAGCGCAATATGGGACCTTTATATATGATACAAATAGGGCCTAATGATGGTTTGGAGTCCCGGTTAACATGGCACGACTCAAATGTGTTTGAATTACTGTCCGTCCATTTGTGAACCATTATTACTTAGAAGCTAACTTGACACGTTTTCTTTTATCCAGTGGTTTTAATAGACAACAGTGCCCTCTTGTGGATGCGCTTGGTAATGTTAACACTTGTACAGCAGATACTGTGGGATTGATAAGATTTATTGTAGTTTTGTTTTTTCTTCTTTTAAAATACATACTCAATTTGTACATATATTCAAATCAACCCTTACAATATAATGTATAAATAAAAAAACACAATGAAGTAGTATCTTGGGACAAAAGTTAAAAAAAATTAGTCATTTAGCAAGTGTGATATTTTAATAAAGAATATGCATATGTTAGTGTTCTAACAGGCTGAAGGGAGGAGTAGGCCTGTTCTAACATATTGAATCACTTTAGTAGTTAGTTTGTATGCATAATGAGCCATAGAAGTGGTTTATCCAAGCCTCCACAGCTCAAATTTGATGGTAGAACATGAAAATAGAGAGAATTCTAGACAGAAAAATGTGTTCTTCCAGGATGTGTATAAAACCCATGTCATCCAAGTAGAATCCATGGCAAAAGGAGATATTCAATTTATCACTTGGACAAAAGTTTACAATGGTTGAATACGTTTTGCAGCAAGCTGCTTCTTCAGTTCTTTTCAGAATGCTGGAGGACCGCGTCTAATATCTGCCTGAAGAGAGGAGCTAACAACACTGACACTACTATGAAACTAACACTCCTATCTGTTTACAGTTTCTGTTAGCTAGGCCTATTGCACTTGCACTGAGTGCAAGGTCAAAGTGACCCTGAATGGATATGCTCATATGACCCAACACTCAGAGTGTGTGTGTGTTCTCATATGTATTTTGAGATTACTCTTTCAAGGAAATGTTTTTTTATAGACTGAACAGAGTTCTCTCCTGTGTGAACTCTCCTGTTTCTTCGTAGTTCATATTTAGACCCAAATCTCTCTTTACAAACAGAGCACTTGTGTTTCCTGCTCTCAGCTCCTTCGCCAGTTCCTGACATGTGTCCATTGTTCACAAATCATTGGCCCTGGTCTCTGGTGCAGACTTGTATTTGGGGGACAAACGTGAGTTTTAAGCAGTGGAGCTTCTGACTGTGGTCTGGACTTGGTTTTGGTGGTCTCCATCAGCCCCTGTGTGAAGGTGAACAGGTGACTGAAGCTCTACAGTCTTCATCACTGTTGGTGTCAGAAGAGAGCTCTGTGTCTCCCTGTGTGTCCTCTCTGTGGACATGTGTCTGTGCTCTCACATCGTCTCCTGTGTGTCCTCTCTTTGCTCAGTTTCTCTTTCTTGAAGGAGTGAAGACTCTACTGTTTTTACACTCACAGCACTAAACTGTGGGACAGACCTGAAAAATCTAACATACATTTGTATATTTCAAACCCAATCTGAATATTTGTAATAGGAAAGAATAAGAATGAATGAATAACAAAATAAAGAACTGCAGTTTGAAAGTGTATGAGACTCACACTTGCAGCTGATCTTCCTCCTGTTTGATGTTGTGTTCTTCTTTAATGTGTGGAGTCAGATTAGGACTCAGGGAGGGGAGCTGGACACCTGCAGGAGAGAGGAGAATACACACTTACACATACACATGCACTCTTGCAACACTTTGTGAGCTTGTCTGTTCATTCACTCTGTCATAGGAACTGCAGGAGTGGCTCCCGCAGCAGTGGAAGAGGCCGGGGAGGAAGGCTACAGCGAATTGCCTGAAGCCAGGAGAGATTCAGAAGAGCAGAAGAGAACAAGTCACCAATACTCAGGAAAGATATCATTCTTTAACTGATGATGAAAAGTGAGTGAATATCTCAGAGATATTCAAATAGTGATTAAATTGAAACAGTGGATTTCAACAGGGCTGTGGTCATTGTGGAGCAAGCGCTCAGAAGATACATTGATGATGTACCATGTTTAAATCAGTGTATATACAATCAACTCAGCCAGAACATTAGACCAAACACTCGTGAGCGAAGACCACATCAGTGTGCACATTTTGAAGATTAATATTTAATGAACTCATGAAATAAAAAATGGCTGAATCAGAATATGACAACGAAATTCCACAACTTCTTCAGCTGATCATTTCCATCATTTCAGGACATTTCAGCTGCTAGCAGAAGTAATGACATGCATGTTATAAACCGTGAAAGATTTAACAGTGTTGAGATTTGTATTTTCCTCCACTTTCTTCCACCATCTTCTATTCCTAATTTTTGTGAATTTGATTTGAATGTCACCGTTTTCAGGAAAGGATTTCAAGTGTTATTCAGAGAGCCAGTGTCCAGCCAAATGATCTTATCCAAGTCAATCTGTCTGCTGATCATTTGCAGGATTGATGTCTCAATGACGTGCGTTATGGAGTTGACAGTGTATCAAAATTTCAAGAACTTTTAGACAGATTAGTCCAGAGTAAAATGGCCATTTTCACAGATGGCTCCCTAGAGCCAAGTGTCAATTTTGTGAGGGCGCAGCGTGGGGGTGGAGGAGCTGCCAAGAGGCAGACTTAAATGTGTCTTGCGGGTGAAATTATAAAGAAAAAAGCAAAACATTTATTTGTACTTCCCAATCCTGATCAAACATTTTTTGCTATAAATTTAGTGTTACTGTCTAATCCCAGATGACCATCACAGAAGCCATGAATGCAGGGTGTAACATTCAGATTTGAAGAGTTGTTAGGCTGTAAAATTGTTCTTTTACCAAAACTCTGATAAAGGAAAAAAAAGTTACATTTCAAACATTGATCCAGCACGACAGACAGAGGGCAAAGACAGAGCAGTGCTCGTGTTTGCTTCATATCAGGTAAAAGCAATGGCATTTATATGTACTGATGTATTGGTTTTATTCTGTACAAATCAGAAAGTTTCTGCACATTAAGTAAACTCTTGCTAATCTTTAGTGCACTAGTAAGTATAAAGTTAACTTGGTTTAACTTGGTAAACAAGATGTGGTGTGCGCCTTGTGTGCCGCTGGTTTAAATTCATCCACAATTATAGTTTCAGAAAAATGACATAAAATCTGTCTTGAAAGAAACCCCAAGCCATCCCAAAGTCAATAATAATTAAAGTAACAAGCCAACATGGTGTAGCTCTCCTGGAGGCAGGGCTGTCGCGGTTTGGGAATTTCTCCTGCGGTGCGTCAGCGGCTCCACCTGGCGGTGTGTGTGATACCGCGGCACACACACACACACACATATACTTTTACAATGTGCAGTAGTCTAAGCAAAGTTGTGCATTACAGTGCAAGCAAACGACTGAATACAGGTATTAACACACAGTCAGTGCACTTGTCAAGGGCTTGGGTTTCCAAAACTGGGGATTTGCGCACATTTGTTTACATTTTATACATATGAAACTACACGGCTCATTTGCATAAAATATAAGCGCTGCATAAACAGCTCTTCCTTGTGCCGCTGATGCGCGGCTGCTGCGGGGTCTTCATCTCTTCTGTTTTACTGGTTTGATGACACGCTGCGCTTTGTTTGGGGTTTGTTTGGTGTTAAAACGCGAATGCTGTTTGTGCCTTTGAGTTTGTTGGGGGCGCAGTCATGTGAGACCTTCACTGCTGTCTAGTTCAATCAATCAATCAAACTTTATT
>JACN01113700.1:0-14883 GCA_000787155.1 Scartelaos histophorus | reverse complement strand
GTTTTGCCTAAGGGCACAATGAGAGAACTTGGTAAGAGCGGGAATCGATCCTGCGGCCTTCAGGTTGAATACTTTTTGTGGTTTATTTCTGCCAATGGGTTTTTGTGTCAGTGGCATAAATGAGTTTAGTTTTTTGTTTATTGTCTGATACAAAAAATACAAAAAAAAAAGGTCACCAACTGATTTGACTGGACAAATACACCAAAAACATGAACATTTCTATTAAAACACACTCACTAAACCTACATTCTGAGTCTAAATGCCTCACGTGCACCATATTGTGTCTGGTTTTGTAAGATGTGCTGGTCAAACTCCGATGGCTTTTGAATAGAGGAAATGAAGCCAGACATTTGGTGCAGATAACAGGAGATGGTGGTTACGTAACTGCGGCACTATTAGCTCCATCTACTTCAAAGCGGCATCCATCAGATCCAGTTTCTTTGAGTGATGGTCAAAGAGGTCAGAGCTTTCAATTTATTATGAAATGTTACATGCGCATACGCCGGTCTGATGTAACTCCTGCCCTTTGTTTGAAAACAGGCTCCATCTGTTTGCACAAGTGATTTTTTTTGGGTGAAACTGTTAATGTTAAGAGAATGGACACAAGAAAAGAACAATACAGAGTTTTAATTAAAGTTTTGAGCCTCTGATCCCATGCCACACATATTTAGTATAATTATTATGGGTTCCAATTGCATTTTTTTCAGTTAAAAAGGTTAAAATTGCATAATAATACCTGTAGAACCTCTGACCTCCATGGAACCAAATCATTTTTTTCCACAAATCATGAGTTATTCTGCATGTTTTTGTACTTAAAGTGTTAAAATGTCATGTGGTGCGACCGTCCGCCCTTAACTGATGATTTTTAAACTTCAATCAAATGCATTTCTTTCTTTTTTAGCATATTTTCTGAAGTGTTTTTAGTCCCACGTGAATTCAGAACTCAGAATTTAGATGAACATCCCAACCATGTTTTAGAAAATAAAGCAATTTTAAGGTTATTCTCAGTCACACCACATGACATTTTTTAAGGTTGGAGCCAATTCATGTACATTAAAAACACTAAAATGCTTAAAAGTTCAATAGAAACTAAATTTTAAAATGTGCCTGTTGAAAATCCTTAACTTATCCTTAACTTTTTTCATATATCTCGGTTCATATATTTGACATCTTCTGCATGTAAAAAAGAAAAAAACAACATTGAGTGAGACTTTTGACTAGTAGTGTGCATGAAGACTGCAAAAAGCTTGGCCAAAATGTAAAATTTAAACACTTAAATTTATCAGAAAATGACTTTAAAGTAGTGAAATGATCCGTCCATGCAACAAAAATCATTTTTCTTGACAAGTTCTCTTAAAATAAACTCCCTCTAGACTAGAATGAAGCCGTCTCAGAACTACTAAATGGAGAATAAACCTGAAAACAAGATGAATAACCTGATATAAGTTTTAAAATCTTGCCCAGTTACAGTTCAGATCTAAGGAGAGGCGAGCCCACAGAGTAAGAATCCATTTTTGAAGGTATTTTTCTGCATTTAAAACACCAGTAACTGAATAAATTAAAGACGGCTGAGTTTGGAGACTAGAACATGGCAAGAAGAAAAGTTTCGCAATGCAGCTTTAAACATATTAAGATACTTTTCAGGTAGCTTCTTGTCTCCGTGGTGATGGTATAACTTTGTCTAAAATGTTTCCGCCGCGGTATTAAACTTATCCATCTTCTACTCGTTCATTTTGCGTATTTTTATTGCTCCACACACACCTACAGTCAGTGAGCTTCCTCTGCACAGATCTGACTTGGATCTTGCTCCGATGGCGGCATTTCTTCGTTTCCATGGAGACAAACAGCACAATCCAATAGAAAGCTGCATCCTCGAGATTATTCTTTGTATTTTAACGTTGCGTTTTGTCTTGCAGGTCCGCACGATCAGTCGGGAATCGCTCTGAAGGATTTGTTTTGTGCCAGTCCGGACGCCGAGGCTTTAGAGGTGAGACCGGATTTACTAAAACGCACACGAATCCAGGACTACGCAAAATCATTTAGCTATAAAAAAACCTATTGCATAACGAGCTTTACGAGGCCAAAGTTGCAATTGAAGTTTAAATGTGCACTATGGAACTTTTCGGTTTGGAGTCCACCACCTTCTTGTTTCTATGGATTTTATATTTATATGTTACTGCTCTGTGTCGAAACAGCTCTACTTTACATTTATTCAATTACAGTTCTTTTTATAGCTCAAAAATACCTAGAAAAACAGGCATTCTGAGTGTGAGTGGGGTCGCCTCTCCACAGATCTGACCTGTAACTTGGCCCAGTTTGGTCTTGTGATACATTTCAGACAAAGCAGTGACATCTGCACTAGAAAAGTTACACAACGCACCATTAAATATCAGTGTCATTTTAGATTTTATACTTTTTTATTATATTTTTTTATGCGTTTGTGAAGTTGGAGCCATTGTTACAAAAAATGGAACTCCTTCTCCAATGAAATCCTTTAGCTAAATATTAATTTTATCGAAAAAGCCTCTAAAAACAGCAAAAATGTAAATATAACTAAATATTTCGAGACCATATTTTTCATAATTTGACTGAATTTAAAGGTGCAATATGTAACTTCTAAGGTGGAAAGTTGCGAGTTGCTTGTCTTCAGGGCTTTGTCTCGAATATTCCATAGTAGAATATTATTATTTTTTTAAATCTCTTTCCATTTGTTCAATTATAGGTGTTTATAGCTCAAAAATACCTTATAAACTTGAATTCTTAGATGCATTTATAGCTCAAAAATACCTTAAAAACTTGAATTCTTCTATGCATTGGCTTGCTTCTCCATAGATCTGACCATTAACCTTTTTTTTTCATACTGTGGAATAATAATCAGACAAGAAAGTGGCTGACTCTCCAAAAGAAAATTTCCGCAGTGCACTTTTAAGCTTATTTTGCACTTTTCCACAGCACTGACTCTAGATTTTTAGGACTTTTATTGTTATAATAATTACATGCAAATTCCTATATACAGTGTGTTATACTGTGCACTTCCTCCTACATTCTCCACAAGCATGAACAGAATTTTGGATTTGACCTCCATTTTAAATCCTTCCTACTTTGTCTCGGCTCCCAGCAAAGCTTAAACGAAAACCCTCTTTTCTGCTCCAGCACTTTTCTGTAATAAATCATTCATATTTCCCAAAGCAACGCAGTGGAATTCGATACGACTCCTGAAAATTACACCGAGGTTCTTAATTTTTTTGTCTTATGTCACTGTGAAGAGAAACAACAACACAATGGACGCCCCTATATCTCCAGAGCACAGGAGACCGTCCAAACGAGTCCGGATTTCCGTTGTGGTAAGAGCCGCCATCTTGGGGCTGTCGAACGCCCCCAAATCCGCCCGGCAACAGGTCCATTGAAATCAGCCAATAGTCATCATCGTCATCTCATCTCGAGCTAATTTCAACATCGCCGATGGACTGTGATTGGGCGAAAGTCTGAGCCAGTCCATGTCACCGTGACGTAGAGAACTGAACAATCTTGTCCGACCTATAGCGCCACCTACTGACCATACTGACCGTATGATTGTGATTCACTAGGATTAACTTAAAGTACATATAACAGACGATTCTCTGATTTTAACTTAATTTCTTGGAATAAAACCTGTTAAATTGCAATGAATTATAGTTTTGCACCAATCAAGATTTGATTTGTGTAAAAAAGTTGAAAAAATATGTTGAAAATTACAGGAAGAAGTTACGTTTTAGACATTTTTACATCACACTAGAGAGAATTCACAATTAACAAAAAAAACAAAATTTTTCTAATATTTTTTAAACATTATTCAAACTAAATAAAGCTGCTTTCTTGGATTTTTATTCATCATTTTTGACCCTTTTTAAATAATACTAACAATTATGGAATTTCCTAGCATGATGTCATCATTTCCAACCAGGAAGTAAAATTTGAAACCTAAAAAAATGGCCAAATTTTAAACTTTTTAGTAAATCTTAAATCTAATCTTCATAGTTGCATTTAATACGCACTTTAATAACATCATCAAGCAAGTAGCTACCAAGAATATTTGGCGACCATGTCCAAACAGAAGCAAAATAAAGACGTTTGTGGTTTTAATTTTGTATATATTCAATTGTGATTGACCATAAACCAGTGTGTGAAATTGTGTTGAATTACTGAAAAGATTATACCACAAAATAACTAATTAAACCAACCGCCTGCTTCAAATGGCACTTAAGCTTCAGCGTTTACATAACATATATTCAAGCTTAGCAGTGTCTTATTAAACAGAATGGACTCGTGTGAACTTAATCATGTTAGAATGCATAATATAGAACATTTAACAATTCAGTGCGGCTAATGCACTTATACAATCTGAGCATAAGGTGCAGAAATTATTCCATTCATCAAATATAATCTATTCAAATCTCCATCTTTAGAAACAATGAATGTGATGTGTAATGTAAGTGGTCTATGAGGACAAGGTTGTTCAGTGAAGCATAACATCATCACCGTGTCACCCGAGGCGTCCAATCAGTGAAGCCTCCCAGACCCCCTAGCCCCGCCCACATTCTGGAGTGACTCTGGACAAACCCTCTGCATCCCCTAAAATTTATGGATGGATATTTTGGTTAGTTGTTTGCCAAATAGAAAATATTACAGAAAATATTATAATACAAATACAATGCAATGATTAGTAAAACTTGTATATATTTTTTCTAATTTATAAAGCAGTTAATAAAAACTTTTAAATGTGATAAATGCAACTGCAAACAGGGTAGAAGCAATAGTATGAAATTCACATTTATTGCGTATATATTTTATTTTGTTAAACCTTTTCTGGTGAAGGGTTTCCATGGATACATCATTGCTCTGCTTAGAATGTTCCACAGTGTGACATTAAACAGCTTTACTGTACATTTATTCAGTTACAGGTGTTTTTTTTAGCTCGAAAAACAAACATTTTCACTGTGAGCGGGGTCGCCTCTCCACAGATCTGACCTGTAACTTGGTCTGGTTTGGTTTCCACAGATCCGACCTATAACTTGGTCTGGTTTGGTTTCCATGACAATAGAAAGATTTAATACGTTACTGTGGAACATTCCAGACAAAACAATAAAATCTCTATGGAGAAAAGCCTTTGACGGACCTTCCACCAGAAAAGTTACACAATTATATATCTGTATGACAATTTGCTTGGATTAAAACTGAAAATTTCCCAAATTTTCACAACTTTTATAACTTTCTAAAAAAAAAAATACAGTTTTTTCCCATATATTATTTTTTTTCTTCCAAATTTGTACCGATATTTTCAACTTAACTTAAATTTTTGCTATTTTGAAAACTATTTAAGTCAGTTTTACCCATCATTGCACTGTTTGAAATTAAGTCCTTTTTTATTCAGTATTAAAGTAGATATAGGGCGTTTTAAAAATCTCTCTTATTTTTGCATTACATTTCAGGAATAACTTTAAAGGGCTTATATTACACTAGAGGATTCTCTGATTTGTTATAATGTTGTTTCCTCATCACAAATATGCCTGAAGGTGTGTTTTATTTCTTTCAAACACGCAAACCCTGCATATTTATTTGCATATTTATACGTTGCGATGTTAAAACACGACTCCAGGTATGTTTCGGATGAGGTAATAGGACCTTTAAATGATCCTCTGAGATATTTGAGATTCTAAACTTAAAGACAGATGTCCAATTTCCAGCATGTGCACTTCTTCACCGATGCATGTCAATCAATAGACAGCAAATGTGATTGTAAATGAAGACGAATTATCACGCGGAATAATGATGAAGCATGGTTTATACAGAAAATCAAATCCTATTACGGTAATCTGATTTTACTCCCAGATACGCCCCTCCGTTTGTCGTCGCAGATGATTCACTATTAATCTCAATTATTTCATTTCTCTCACCATATTATCTTATTGCCTTTGCTGTAGGAACCTCCGCCCAGTTTAAGGTCTTTCTTTCCGGTGAGCACCAACCACTCTGCTTTTTAAGTTTTATTTTGAAATTTCTTGTCATACTAAGCTGAATGTGTACGCTAATTTCAATTTTATTAATAACTAGACTGATTTGGCTGTTGTTTGAGTTCATTTTGAGGCACTACACGGCTTGGCTAACCACGCACGAGCTTAGCCTTTTCCTCAGCAAATTTCTTTTAGTTTCACTTTCGTATTTACTTTGAAGCGTTTTACATTGGTTCTTCAAATCTTAATTCACTGTGAAATAATCAGATTTTACTGTACTGACTTATTGATAAGCCCGTAGACTGTGTAAAGAAGTGAACTAAGGGAATGTGACGTCGCCCAGAGCGTTGGATGAATGAAGCTCTTGAGGCGAGTGGTTATACGAGCAAATTTGCAGCGGCTTTTCATATTAGGAATAGGAATTTATTAGCAAAATGTGTTCTGTGTGCTGATTGGCTAATGGAGAACCTGTGCATTGAGTTCTGTGTGCTGATTGGCTAAGAGAGAACCTGCGCATTGAGTTCTGTGTCCTGATTGGCTAAGGGAGAACCTGCGCATTGTGTTCTATGTGCTGATTGGCTAAGGGAGAACCTGCGCATTGTGTTCTGCGCCCTGATTGGCTTATGGAGAACCTGCGCATTGTGTTCTGCGCCCTGATTGGCTTATGGAGAACCTGCGCATTGTGTTCTGGGTCCTGATTGGTTAAGAGAGTACCTGTATAAAGTGTATAAAGTGTGTGATGAGGGGTTTTACAGCCTTAAAACTCATATAATAATTGTAAAAAATAAAGCTGACTACCTACCCCACCTATCACGGGTTATTAGAACGTAACCGCCACCATAAATGAGGGACCACTGTATTTTAAGACCAAAATGACGAGGCTCACAGCAGCAGGAGAACCTGTGCATTGTGTTCTGTGTGCCGATTGGCTAAGGGAAAACCTGTGCATTGTGTTCTGTGTCCTGATTGGCTAAGGGAGAACCTGTGCATTGTGTTCTACGTCCTGATTGGCTAAGAGAGTACCTGTATAAAGTGTATGAAGTGTGTGATAGAATAGACACAAAAAGTACAAAACAAAGGAAATCTGAAGGTAGTTTTAGAATTTTACTTCCAAAAAAATATTACTCAAGTATCAGGAAACAGTACAATTTCTTCAAAAACTACTACTTCTAGCTGCCTCTGTATCCCAACTGGCTAGCCATGTCCATTTATATATATAGTCTGTGCTTAGGCCTTTGTGTCGTCTGTCTAACATGTTGCACATTGTTACTTTTTGGTTTTCCTCTCCAGTTTTCACCTTGAATTGACAGTAATTGCTGTTTTAATCTTATATGACTTAAACTAACCATTAAGTGGATTTTAGGTATTAAATCTGGACTGAAGTGGATTTAACAGACTTAACGAACTTGGGCTAAACCAGTAATAGTAACTTGAACTTAGTGGGTGAAATTGTAACAGAATTGCATCTTATAAAGTAAAAACTGTGGAAAAAACTACTTGAGTAACATTTAGATGTCAAATATAATGTAAAAAAGTCGATTACAAGTTCATGTAATTTGACAAGAGGTTAAAAAGTGCACATCCCCTGGTATTTTCAAAGAATAGACACAAAAAGTACAAAACAAATGAAATCTGAAGGTAGTTTCCGACTGTACAAGTATAATCCGACTGTACAAGAGTCATGACAGCTGATTTAACGTTGTCTTTTACACATTTTCTACAATTACAGGATGTTCGTTTTACGTAACACAAACACTGGTCGCAAAACCATTAACAACATAATGCAAATGACTCAGGCACAGTCATTTATTGTGCCCTGACAGTTACATAAGACGAGCCTGTCTCTAATGTGAACAACAGCCCATTAAGTGAACACAGTGTTTCTCTGTGATGCTCCGTCCCTCTCTATGACTCTATTAGCTGTATTAATGATTTATACAGGCTCCACTTAAGGGCTCCATTAGTTTCACATGTCAGCGGAGATTATTGAAGTTTGTCCGCAGTTTCCATCGCTCAGAGCCCAGCGCGGCGTTGGACATTTCTCTTGCGTCGCTCAGAGGTCTGCGTGGAAAACAGGGGCTGATAAATGACTGTATACACATGTGTACATAGAAGGCAGGGTTACGGGGTGATGGATGTTTCTCTGGAAGAACGGCGGGACTGCAGAGTGGGTCAAGAAATACTGAAGCAGGACTAAAGCAGGACTAAAGGAAAAGTATCGGGTACCTGCATTACTTCATGTCTTATTTCTCTTATAAATAAATGACGTTTGTCTAATTGTGGTTACATTATGCAAGGAGAGGGAGCAAAGAGCAGAGATATGGAACTTCTCAGGTGGAGGGTTTGCTACTTGCTTGTCTACATGGAGATGTGTTAGGTTTAAACCCACCTAAACATTGTAAAATATAAGAAGAAAGACAAGAGATTATTCAGTTTTACTCGCGAGGAGAACGAACAGAGAGCATCACTTCAGGTACAACCTCTATCCGTCCTGAAGCCCAATGCCGCCTCCTCACTTTTATTTAGAAATGGATGTTATTACTCATATATGATTATACATGATACAGTTTTGTATGATGAATGTCTGGCTGCTGTCTTTGTACGTCATTTGCTCTCAGGCTGCTGCTTCTCTCTGGTCTGAGAGAAGACGCCACATTATCTTTGTTTTGTTCCCAAAACAAGTGAAGGAACAAGTGACGAACAAACTGTACACAGTTCAAACACAAAGAGGTTATTAGGACACAGACATTTCTAACATATGATTATAGTATAGATGGGATAAAATACACAATTATTCTAACAAGATGTTATTGCTGCGCTTAAAATGGTCCAAAATATGATATTAAATGCGTCTATCATCACGGAAATGAGCTAAGACCAGGATTAGTTACAAGTCAGAAATAATCCCGCACTCAGAATTCATGCTTATTGAGTTATTTCTAATCAGTAAAAACAGTCGAATAAATTAAAGATGGAGATGAACACTGTAACACATTATAAACCCTTTCAAAGCTTAAGTCATTAGAATGTTTAAAATTCTGGATTGGAGGCAAAATGGAGGCAGAGTTAAGCTAACATTATATATTTACAATGATTAACTGACAAGCTGATCAAAATGCTAATGGTTTTATAATATTTTTACAATAAATAAGTAACTATTTTGAATTTCCAAGGTACAAGTCTTATTTATTTTGCTTCTCTGTTAAGAAGGATGGACAAATCGAATTGTTTAAACTCCAAAATAGTATTTGGGCTTCATAAAAAGTATAATTTGTGATGTAATGTGTAATGTATCTCAACATTTCTGTGAGGATTTGTCCAGTAAAACCTCAAAATGTGGCTTAGCGTTGATCATAAACTCCTGTCAAATAAATAAATCATGTAAAACAGAATTGTAAGTGTTTTTAAACTGGGCTCTGAATCATTCTCGTGGATCTCAGAGGTTTTCATTTTCCAAATTGTCCTTGATTTTTAATATTTTGTGATATTCTGAAGTTAATCCCAGTTTTCCCATTAAAATCACATTATGTTCCGCTTCACTTTTGCCTCTAGCAGCTCCATTCTGGACTTTAGAATGTTTCTGTTTGCAGTTTTTCAAAGGATCTGTAGGCAAACATCTCTATATTATTGCTGTGCTTGAAATGTTCCACAGTATGGCATTAAACCATCCCCGTTTGCAACACTGATACCTGCTCAAACCAGAATCTACTGCAGTTTTGATTCTAATTTTAAGATGAATTAATATCTGGGTTTCTGGGTTTACCGTAACTGCCCTGGAGCAGACAAAACACAACTTTTTATCAGTATTTTTTTTGTACGATAGAACTTTACAGATAGACACACACACTTCTTACGCGATGTGATTTATGGCGCGACTTTGAGCGCAAACGAAGCCACAGAGATAATTGTTTTTACTTCTAATTACTTGAATATTTTGCCTGTTTGCTGCACAGATCTATAGAGGAGTGTTCGGTTGCTTACAGAAGTGTATAATGAGCTTTAAACCAGGCCCAGCGGGACTTTTGGTGATTAAGGCCATAAAACTCGGTCCCGTTGGCAGACACTGGGAAACACACTCTAGTTAATGGAGAGAAAAGGAAGATATTATGACTTTTACGTATTTATTCCTCTATTGTGACTCCACTGAACATCAGAATAGTAGTAGTACTCTATGCAGTACTCTTTGTAGGGTTCATTATCCTGATACTTCAAATTCTAAAACTAGATTCTCATATCGATACTGAAGAAACTGATTTAAGAAAAGTGGTAGAAATGTCCCTGTATGTCAGAACTATGCAAGGACACGTGATCAGAAAGTACTTTATGATTTTACGTTAATAAAAGTGTTAATTATCAGTGAATTATCAGCATCAAGTTGGAAGTTTTGGTATTTCTCTGCATTCTCCCATATTTTTTATTTAGTTTAGAGCTTTTTAGATACTTTTACACAACTGGAATGCAAGCCAAAGTTTGAAATCATAATGAAGGGTTTTTAAATAAGCGTTACTGGTGAGAAGGTTGGCAGTTCGAATCCCGCTCTCAGCAGAAACCTCATTTAAGTGGTCAGTTAATGCACTTAATTGCCCATAGTGTCTGCGCACACTGGTGTATGAATGTAAAGTGCTTTGAGTGCCTTGAAGATGAAAAAAATGTATAAAAATGTATAAAAATGTGATCATCAGCTACTCATTCTGGCAATTTACTGAAAAAATACTCAAATTGGACAAACCTGAATGTCGCCTGATTAGTTTTAGCTTATAGTTCATAATAGTTTTTAGTTTTTAGAACAAGTAAAGAAGACATGATAATACTGAATTACATTTGATCGTATTATTGAGTCGTTCCTTAGTATCAAGTTTGACATTTTTGTATTGCGAAAACACTACGTCACTACAAAAACTAAAATTTAAAAAGTTAAAATTATTTGAATTAAGATGCATTGATTGAAGTCTTTTTGCAGCTGAAATAGAATAAATGCACCTAATTACTGTCCGTTCACTTGAGGCGACCAAAAACAAGAGTCCAGGAGACTTGATGTAGTTGCACGTGGTTCCTTTAATTCTGACTCAAGCAGATGCAGATACAGGTTCATTCAGTGGTCTCCTCAACACGTCTCTAACAACTCGTCTCTAACAAACCATCTCTAAAGCACAGTGGAAGCGGGCCCCTTATATATTACTGTCTTGGCCTGCCTGAAGTTGTTTTACAGCACTTGTTTTCTATTATACCTGTTTTACAGCACCCCTTGTTTGACCGCACCTTGTGGTTATCTTATATTTATGCAATAATAGCATTGTTAACAGTGCCCCGAGTCGATACATATTCTTAACAGATACTCTTCAGTACAACAAGAATGCCAAGAATGCCCCGTCTCTAAACAGATCCTTAACAGATGCTCTTCAGAATCCGAGCAGACCACTGACCACACCTTCAATTCATGAGTCAACCATACATTTGCTGGTTTCTTGAACATTACCCCTTTAATATCATTAACACACAGAGGATACATAAAATAATGAAACTCTACGAAGATATTTCTCACATTACACAAGATAAGACAACAACCTTTTGTGCTTAAAATCAGAAATTACATTGAATTAAGAAAAAAAAGCAACATCGGTAGACAGTTTTACTTGTGAAAGTGAAATCTACTCAAAGTTAAAGCTTCTTAATTTGAGCACAGTCCACTTCCTTCCTTCCTGATATAAGTTTTTGCGGTGTATTTTTATCATTTTTTTTTACATAACCTGCATGACGGCTCCCTTCTGTTCTAAAAGTAGAGCTTGTTGCATGTAACTATTTTAGATAACAAATATTTACCCCTAATTGCCGTATTATTCACCCACGTCCCACTGCTAGGCTAATTGTAAAGCTTACCCAGGAGGTGCTGGTAGTGGCCGGGCGCGGGGGCAGATGGTGCATTATTAGCAGGTCTTTTTTGGGACATGTTAAGTGGGCTGAGCTCCATATTGGCCATTATTGTTATCATTATTGCCTTGCACCGAGCTAATTAATGTGGGACCCCCGCAGACCCCCTGTATGACCGTCCCGTGGGCTTGTTCTGCTTGTCGTGAGTGAGTCCAACACGTGGCAGAAGGACACTCGTCACGCCACAGGGAAACTGGGTCACAGATTGCGTCTTTTTGGGCTCGTTATAGGTCCTGTTTTACACAAAGTGGATCGCTGTCGGCCTTAAGCCATCTTATAAATCCTCTGTTCCATATTGTGATGTCATAAAGTGGGAGTTTTCAAATTAACAATGATTTTTTTTTACGTTTAGTTCAGTAGAATAGCAGTTCCAGGGCTGAGATCATGGGATTTAAAGAACACAGTGGAGTTTTTTTCTGTATTAACACATGACAAGACAACATAGAACAGAGAGTTTTCTGTTTGAGCAAAAAAAATCTGCCTAAATATGCAGGGTTTGTGTGTTAAACGTGTGATTGAAATAAAAACACAACTCCAGGTCTGTTTGTGGTGAGGAAATAACTCAGATAAAAAAAATAGCGTAATATGGACTCTTTATAAACTCAAATCCAAGTTTATCGTTTACCACCATGCATGTTAAACCTTATTTAATCCACTGAACAGCAAAGTTAAAGGTGCACTATTATGGTGGAGGGACTATACTTTCTTACATCCATGGAGATATTACTTGGTTGTCTGAAATGTTCCACAGTATATGACATTAAAGGGGTAGTCTGTACGTCATCCCCGTCAGCAGTGTGGTGCATAAACACCAACTTACCTCCGACATCGTCCCATGAGCCGAGTTCTTGCCCGGTTTTGGTGCTGACAAAAGTAGCCCGTTAAATTGGCTGGGGTCACGAAAAGAAAGATTTTTTTCTTCTCAAAACAATATGTGTTCAAAAGAGTGATACATTTGCATCACAAACCAGTTCAATTTATTTTTGTATAGCCTTAAATCACAACAAAAGTTATCTCGGCGGGCTCCACAAAATTGTCAGAGAATGAAGCAGAATAAGAAAAATAATAAGAATAATTAATTAATAATTCAAAAATACAGAATGTCCAACAACAAGCAGGCAGATTGATAATATTCCCAGCATCTCCTGTCCTTATGCCCTCCTTCTTCGGTAAGGAAAACTCGGAAAAAAAACCCAGTGGGAAAAAAACCGAGAAACCTCGAGGAGAACCACAGTGAAGGAGAGATCCACTCCCATGGACGGACAGACATAGATGACCAGGACGTATCCACTGCCAATAAGGTTGTAAATCTGTAGGCCAAAGCTATTGGCAGAAGGAAACTACTAATTTAACAGAACAGATTACAGTTCTGATGAAAAAGTCGGACCTCATAATCGCTTGGGACTATTTTCTCACCGTTTGTATCACTGCTCTGCTTCAGAGTCGTGCACGAATCCAACACTTTTTTCAGATGTTTAGCAGTGGCGAGACAGTTAATATGAGAGGTGCGAGAAGTATATAAACCTAAGTTATATCAGAATATGCATAAAAATAGTGTGTACTTGAGATTATCCAGGCTTTAACAACAAAAATCTGTCCGAATCTCTGCACATATTTCATCGTTTTCCTGCCGTAGACATTGCTCTGAGGCAACTTTGGCTTCTTGCCATAGGCTTCAACGTGGAAATCAAATTGCGCATTGAGTGATTTGCTACACAACGTTACTAACTGATTCTCGATGGCCTGTTCTTGATAACCGGGCAGGAACTTGGCTCACGGGACGATGTCAGGGGTAAGTCACTGTTGATGCTCGACGCTGCTGACGGGGGATGCCATACAGATTCATGTCAAAAAACCACAATCCCTTCAAACTATCTTCTGAATATTCACTTACGGATGTTTTTAATGTTCAAATATAACTTAAAAAACGCGTCTTCTTCACAAATCTGAACTGTCGAACTGTAATAATAAAGGATTACTCAAGCATGTGTGAATGAAGCAAAACACAACTCCAGGTATATTTTGGATAAGCTAACCGCATTATAACCCATTTAAAGCTCACAAGAGTCAGTTTTGTTTAATGCAGACCTTTCCTGTAGTAGTTATTACCATCTGGTCCAGTTTATGGCTTCAGTGACGCTATGATTTTCCCCAACATCCCCATGACCTTGTTTATTTTTGGCCCTTTTCTCTTAAGTCCAAATCAAATCTTTTCCGCGCCATGTTTCAGTCGTTTCTCTCTCTCACTGTAAGACAAACAAAGCCATAAAATTTTTCCCTTAGATTTCCCCCTCTTCCCCGGGGCCACGCTGAAATAAAGTTATTACCTCTCTTCCTCCTCCACTCTGTCCCGGAATCGTAACCATTTCTCTTCTCGTGTTTTGGATCAGGTTTAATCTCACTGGCTCAACTCTACTTTTGTTTTTTTGGGGTTTTTTGCGCAACTTTTTTGGTGACCCGCTTGTGTTATCGCATTTCCATCCTGCATTTATTCATTACGGGCGTTTCTATTGCTTAAAAATACTATAATTCCTTCTGTGAATAGCGGCGTCTTTCTGCAAATCTGAATTGTAATGGCGTCGTGCTGTAACCCGCTTTTCTGCTTCGTGATAAGTTTAATCTTTACCATGGAACATTTTAGATAAAGGTTTTTCTGTCCGAGACCGGCTCTTGTCCGACGGAGCAGTGATGGAATCTGGACTGAGCCCGATAGGCATTAAGATTGTGTCCGAGTCCGACCGAGCCTGAAAAATCACACTATTTTCGAAGGCCTACTAATTATACACCTAGGATATTCTTTGAGTTTATCAATCAGCTGAAAAAAACGCATTTGGAACACGCTGTGAGACTTCGGTCGGGTTTCCGTGCTCGAAAAACCACCTGTAATGTAATAAAAGTACGATAATTCTGTTCAAAATACCAAAATTCATAGCCCACCTTTACTATTTATTTATTTATTTTTTTT
>KN502014.1:0-23512 GCA_000787155.1 Scartelaos histophorus | reverse complement strand
CGCTGTGAAGGGAGGGGGTACTAAAAAGAAGACCCAGGGACGGTAAGCCTTCAGTGGGGAGCCGTGGAGTGTTTTACGGTAATGAGAATACCACATGGAGATTGGGTTAGCGGTGTGCGACAGACAGGGGGAGCCTTCTCCGGTGGAAAAAACAGCAAAGGCCAAAGTGTCTTCTGGAGCGATTCATCCCCAGGTCACATGGGACATTTGATTTGTACTTACTTTGCAACAGGCTGAGACTCCCGATGTGTTCACTGACACATGATGGTTGTAACTTTTGAATTATCTTGTCTCCTTTCTCCACTTTCCTATCTCTATATTTCATGAATAAGTTTGGCATCGACTGTACATTATGTTGTGAAGTTTGGAGTTTACAGCCGATTTCATGTTAGACCTTTAATTAGCAATTATAGTGTAAATAATTCATTGTTTTTTATTTTGAATTCATCCTACCAAGAAAGGGCATATAAATAGCGGTTGGTCAAATCAGCAAAAATGTGTCTGTAAAACAACCACAAAAATCCCTTTAAACCCATTTTTGAAATATTACACTGGAAGTCTGTTTTATTTTCATTCAGGCCTTTTGCAACCTAATGTTTTCATTACAGATGGCACAAGCTCTCAACATTTCAATTTTTCATAACTTTTGAAATTCAGATTCTAGGTGGTCGTTTTTGTTTTCCCAGGCATTTGTCATCAGAAATTGTGATCTGTACTGCTCATCAAGATGAAATTAAGGAAGATGAATAGCTCTCTGATGTTTGCCAACTACAGGGATTTTAAAGTTTTAAAATGTTTTTTAGAAATTTATATTTTATTGCAAAAAAAAAGCATATTATTGCTGATGTCAGTAATCGAAGTGTCACTAACATAAATATAGTTATTCACCAATATTCTTGTATATAAGCCACATCATGTCATTAGGCCTGTCACAAACAGTAGTAGTAATATTTTTAAAGTACTTTATTGTATCGGTAGCGTAACAGTAATGCAAGATAAATCCAGTAAGCCATTTTTTAAGAGACATCATATCATAAAAAGGCATGAACTGAAACTTAATGTACTATTATTAGTCAATAATTAACCATAGAAGCCTTATTCAATCTTTTACAACTCAAAAGTAATTGTAGTACAACAAAGAAAATGTACACCAGATAAATATTAAGCCCCATAATGTATTGCTGCATCTTTCATATATCGAGCAATAGTCGGTATAGTAATGACCATGACAGACGTACGTGTCATGTAGATCTTTAGAGCAAGGAAGAAACGAGGCAAATTGGCAAGAACCTACTGTAAGCTAAATCCATGCATAGACTATGTGCAATCCCTTCCCTCACTGCACTAAATACACATGACACAAAATGGCTCTAACCCTAAAACAATCATCCCTCCATCTCCTGTAAACACTGCTCCATACACTCCCATGCACACAGCAGGTTTACATAAGTATTTGGCATTTGTTCCAGGCTCATAATGCACTGCGCTCCCATAGCGGTAAACAAACGTGCCACTGTCTGCCCCTGATACATTAAGATTTTCTCTACAAATCACCACATCGCCATGGGAGCCGAACAGCTTGCCTCTTCGAAAAATACCTATACTGCGAGTGCCCCTTTCTGACAGATTTGTAAACAACGTCGGCGGAAGAGTATCCCCAAAATGTGCGTCTGTGATTGGGCTCGCGCGGCTCGGGGTGCTAACGTGTTGATAAATGGGCGCGTCAGGAGTGATGGAGGCGCCCTATTCACAAGTGACTGCTAATTTAAGTGGAGATTCATCAAACGTGGCTCTCCTCTCATACGCACCTTCACGGAGCAGAGCCGGGGTCCGCTCAAGATGAATGGAGGTAATTAGGGGCCCTACCTGTTCCTCTCGCTCCTGCAGCGTCAGCCTGGATACCTGTTCACGGGAGGACTGAGGGGCTACTTGTGCTTTTTGTGCGTTATTATACAGGAATGAAATAGGCCTATGCGATTCACAAGAAATCCATTGTTGAATTTAGGGCTGGCCAATTTGGCAATAAGCCCTCAAAGAGCAGAAGAAAAAAAAAAATAATAAAAAAAAAAAATCAGATCCCCGGGACAAAATGATTCAGTGTTTCTGTAACTTGAAAGCTCAAGTTCGTGCACTTTTCCGCACTCTCTCCTGTTATTGGTCAGCCAGAGGGAGAGACATTTGGATTAAACTACAGTTAAGTGTAAACTTTCAGACAATGATGAATGATCAGGCTCCATGACAACTGCGGTGGTGCCCCAACCACCCCTAAAGTCATAAACACAACATACTGTTTAGTTGCATTACAATTTTAAAAATAGGTGCCACAATTACACTTGCTTTGGTAACACCTTTTTCTTTCACATTCTCAGATTCTTTCATTCTGATTTCAAAAAGTCCTTTTTTATATGTAATTTTTATATCCTTATTTGTCATAACTGACCACAGATTACAGTGTGAAAATAAATTGTCTTCATTTTATTTTTCAAAACGGTAAATGCTATTATTTACAATATATTTGTTGTACCTTGTGATTGTTGTGGCAGTTGTGCAGTCTATGGTTGCAATTAGTTGTAATAAACTGTGTATTCATACTTGAGTGATGCCCATGGAGCTCATCAGTCCCGCCCACTTCAAAATCCGCTCCTGTTCCAGAAGTACATTTTCCATTCATTTTTCTCACATGTGAAACTTTGTAATATCAAGAGTTCAAAGGCATCGCAGAGGCTAACCAGCTGTGTGGTGTCTAATATTCATAATATCCATAAAACATTTTTAGCTAGATCCATTGAAATGTTTTAATAACTTTGCAGTTTATAAAGTTTCAAATAAGATGATAGGTATTGTGCGTATTAGTCACTTTCGTAGCTGATTATGCCTGAGCAAGATCTCAAATTTTAGATTTTTATGTCTATGGGAAAAAGGAATAAATATAAACTTCCAGAAATCAAGGGGTTAGTGGTCACTGGCTTTGTATACCAAAATCAAATTATTTCCTGATTTTTGAAGCTTTTTGATTATTTAAATTCCATGCAAAATGTAAAATCTGGTGTGAGTGATCAGAGAGACCATAGTCAGAAATAAAATATGAATTTACTGTTGTTTTAATAGTTTTATAGTACCAATAATACTCAGTTTAAGTACATATTTCACCTTCCTTTACCCTGCTGATGTATGTATTGCACAATGGCACTCATCTACCACATCCCTTTCATATTGCCCCAGGACAACTATGACTATTCACACTGTGGGGGGCCTGTAAAAATATTAAATAAAACACTAGGATAAATGAACGTCTGCAGCGACCCCATGGAGAATAGGACTTGAATGTTTGCTAATGATCCAATCAGACAGGCTCTCCTCTTCCTGCCGTAGGGTGACCAGTGGCAGGGCTAACACAGGCTCACCGGGCGAGCGGGTGGGCACCACTGTTTGTTTGTCCAGTTGGCGTGGTTGGTGGTAAATGTCATTGGTTTATGTGAGACAGACGTGCTGCCAGTGCCTCTGAGTACAGCCGCCCTCTGCCAAATCACCAGAGTAGTGTGGAGTAGTGACCACTGATGGAGCAGTTAGGCCTAATGTGACTCAAACATCCCATTCAGTGAAGGACACAGGCTTTCACAAGTAATATGTGCGGTTATTCCAATAAAGTGGACACAAAGTAAGTTCAGAATAACATAATGTGATTTGTTTACTCATTTGGTATCAACCATAGACAAAAATCTCTACTAAACTGTCAGCTCTGAGGTTTGGAACAGTGGCTCCATTCTGAGCTTATGACAAGATGGTTGTTCCAGTGGTTTCGTGTACATTCCCAGAACCGTAAAGTCAAGTCCAACAGTAGAATAACACAACAGGTTTAAAAATATGGGGAAGTACTGACCAATAACAAAAACTAGAGATAGAACCATCTGATCTAGTGAGATAAAATTCCCAAGATTGTGTGAACATTGTGAACATGATGAAAATGATCTCATGGAATATGTTTACATTTGGCTTGGACAAAAAAAGATAAAGCTGGTGAGTTACACCTCTTGAGTACGACTTTGACATTAAAAATAAATCAAAAACTGTGAGGCCATTGTGAACTCAACTGAACCTCACAGTTTATTTATAATAAATAATGTCAAAATCTCAGCTCACTACAGAGGACCTCATCTTGTGTTTCATCTTGTGTAAATTGTGTCTTGTCTCACCCCAAGAAAAACATAAATTCACATAATGACTGTTTTTCTTTATAGCAGCAAGAATTTTAATTAAAGAAAATATTCAAACCAAAATATTAAAATTCAGCATTTTAAAGGAAAGTAAACACAATGTTCTATAGTTATCAAGAATGGTTTAGGGAAAAAAAAGAGAAAGAAACACTTTAAAACAACACTTAAAGAACACATAAAATCTCATAAAACACTGAATGCTTAAACACTAAGCCAAAGTTCAGAGTGTGTTTTAAATTCCCCAGACAATGATGGACTAAAGATGTGTGTGGTGAGATTTATCCTGCTTTCCAACATGGCCGCCACAGTCTTCATAGCGCTCCCTGACTGGCCAAATCCATTTGTAAATGTCACATGCTCCTAATCAATCCTGACACATGGGCTTCGTCTACAAAGGCACGACACTTTTCCACTTCTCGCTGTCTCTTTCCAAACATGAAGTCATCTCTATGGGAACGCTCCCAAAGCCTCCAAGTTCTACTCCAGGTCCAGTCCTGACCTCCCCATGTTCAAAAGAAATGTTGTGAGGGGCCAGAATTAAATATGCGGCCAGTTTGCTTTTACTTTTACACGACCACATTTGTAATGTTTAGGTCCAGAATAATGCACAATATGTGGACATTTATGGATATAGAAGTCTGTGACCTCTATATGGAAATTTGGATTTTGTAAGTCAGATTCAATAGTTTTGTCTCATAAAACCTTTATAAATACACAGGTGATAGAGCAGTCAATGTATAACCGGAAGAATGTTCAAATTCAGCTCTATTGATGTGGTTATTGTGTCCTTGGGCAAGACAAGATGAGTGACAGTGAGTTATAAGTCAAGAGGATGTTTGTGTAGGCAGTCGAGGCAGCTGTGGTGGTTGACTCCTTTTTTTAATAAAGCATTTTCAGATTGTGGTGGTAGACTCTGTGGTGGTAGGGGTCTGTACATTATAGATTTACATTATATTTACTATACAATGTAAATGTACTAGTTCTGGGATAGACATAAAAGACTTAAAACTATTCAGGAAATGTTTGATGTGAATGTTTATTTCACTATCAATACTTTGTTTATTATAAAGGAGGCAATTTGGTTATTAGTCATAGACTGATTAGTCTTCCAATCACATTACAATTTAAAAAAAAAAGAAAACTCTTTTGTTAGATGGCATAGTGCTGAGTCACAGAACATGGTAGTGACTATGTCCACTATCTTTATGTAGCAACACGCTCACAGCTGTTCTGTGGTTGTGGAGGTGCTCTCCTCTGTACTGGGGGTTTGTGGGGGCTTTGGTGGGGTTTGATGGGGGTGTGGTGGGGTGCAGACATGGCTCCCGCTGTTCCCTTTGCCGAGGCGCACCATCTGTCATCTGCTCCAACATCTGCAGACCCAAGGTGCCCCTGTCACCCAGCGTTACACCACTGTGTTTGGCTCCCCCATTAAAGGAGCCTGGAGTGATTCACAGAACAAAATCTATTAGAGTGAATCAGCTGGGCTCCCATATTAAGACTTGGACCGGTCTTTGCATAGCGCCACCCGCCTGTCAGTGTGTGTCTCTACATGTCTGACTGTGTGACATCTCATCTCCTCTGACTGGCAGTTTGGCCACAGATATGGGCTATATGAGCTCCGGCTCCTCTGGATTTCTTCTGTCTCAGATTGTGCCTCAAAACAGATGGCAGCTTCTCCCTTCCACATTTTAATGGAGCTCCTCTCGGTGCTCTTGAGCTAAATAATGGTCTGAAAAATCAGTCTGATTCTGTACAATATGTTCTGTGAACATTTTCAAAGTGAATGTTCAGATCAGTTAAATTGTTTAGAAGTTCTTTATGGAAATGGATCAAAATTTGGCCAGTTGTAAACAATAGTTACATTTGAGATGCACTGTTAACAATACTGGGATTGTAATATGCTGGCTGAGATTTTCAAGGATATCAGTTCAGCCAATATAAATTACAACTATTTATTTTTTATGGGACTATTTACTGGCCAACAGCTGAAAAACTGTTGGTTTGAACCTAAAGGGACTCTGATCTGGATCGTAGTCCCAGCACCTGCATCATTACTCAGTGCTAGTGCAGCCTCTGCAGCTCAGTGAGGGAACTCTGGAGCTTCCACATGAGGCATGACCTCCCCTGTATACACAGGTTAGAGCTTTGGCAATCACTCATAGTCACAGGTTCTGTTGTGATTGTTCTTTCCCATTAAAACAAATGAGAGCGCAGGCTTCATACTCTTGCCTTTTAAGGGAAAAAGGAAATCAATATTGTAACTGGCTTTGCTTGTAAGATTCTTGATTGGGTTCTTTTGCCCTTCAAAAAAAGTAAGATGAGATAAGAGTCAAACTATTACATACAACTGTATCTGCCACAGTGATGAAGACAAAAGACCACGGCACCAGGCATCTCCCATCTGTTGTCCATCTACTTTTGCTGTCGACTTTGAGAAAACCACAAACTCGCTATAATCCCTCCTAATGCCACAATTGTCCACTTCACTTGAGTACAAATACAGTTCTGTGCACATTGTAGTGGGTCTGATGGCGCAGAGATATTTTGAGGTACAAAGAAATGCGTTGGCAGATGGATGGGTGCATTAAGACCGGACGCGGCATTAGTCGTATCTCGAGAGCGCCGCTGTCTATGGCATATGCCTCTGATCTGGATTACGCCAACAAGATCACAACAATATGCTCATTGTCCAGCAGCGCGCCGGGCTATAATCTACGGGATTATACTCTCCAGCAAACTGGCAGCAGCCTTTGAGGATGAGAGGCACTGATAGAGGAGCATCCCTTATAAAGATGGGCCGATTAGCCAGAGTCTGATTTCAATTGTCTTTGTGGATAATAGATGTACTGTTAGCAGAAAATGCAAACGCACACAAACACACTGTCACTCTTTAAAAAGGGCTCTTAAGAACTAGCCCGTCACGATAACTACAATATTGATTTATCGTTCATACTAAAGCTTTTCGTTCTGCTATATTTATTGCAACTCCATTTTACAATATTGTACATTTAGAATAGTTTATGTGGTTTAAATCTGCTCATTATTGTTTATCATCTATATTTATTTCATCAATATATCCCATTTCAAAATGTATCATGACAAGCTTCCAAAGAACCACAGAATCATGCATGCACTGTTGAAACAAAGCACAACTTTTTAACTTTTCATACAACAAAAAGTTAAAAAGTTGTGTTTTGTTTCAACAGTGCATGCATCTGCAATACTGCATATATTTTGTCTCCATCAGAGCTGAAATTGCTTGTCCAAAGCTGCCGTTCTACCCTTTGCAGTTTAAAAAAAATGCCAACAAAAAAACTATTGCAAAATATTTCTACATACAGTAAATTCTGAGCATGAACGTTTCAGCTTTCATATACTGAACAATAATTCAATATGGTAAGTATCATGACAGGCCCGGGTTTGAAGTCTCCATTGGCAATGCAATTTCAGTATCATGCAAGCTTTTTTCCTCTCTTGAACTAGACAGTTGCCTCTGTTCAGCTAGTTCAAGGTGTCTCAAAGCTAGGTGTCACTTTTATTAAAATAATAAAATATGAAATAAACAACCTGTTAACATTTATATTATTTAAAGTCAAAACTACCCAATTTGTTTTAATATTTATTATGCCTCAAATTAGCGTTAGCACTGACACACACACACCTTTTCCTTTCTATAAGCAGAAGGATCCTCTGGTGACGTATTCATTTGGTTTGTTTAGTTGTTGTCAGTCACATCCACACATCTCGCTGCCTTATCTTTTAAACATTTGATCATTTTAGACAAACCCTCCCCTCAAAAACATAGATACACAATTGGACAGGAAGTAGTGACGCTAACAGTGAGAGCCCGTCGAAAGTATGACAATGACGAACTGCATTTGTCTAATTCACCAGCAATCAGACTGACAAAAACAATACGCACCTTTCTCTTCACAGCTCCAGGGAATGTTTGAAAGTCCAAACACACTCGCTCACCGGGAGGAGTCGTGGACGGCGCAGTGTGACATATGGTGAGTCTGGAGAAACCTCTGTCCAGTTGGTGGTGAATGAGAGAGGGAGAGAACACAGTGTGCCCTGACCACACAGAGCTGCTGCCCGCTGCCCTGGCACTGGACTACGAGCCACACACAAACACTTCTGCTCACATCAGACATTGGAGATGGTAATGGGATTAGTTCTAGTGGTATTATTATATATATCAGTAAGAGAACAAAACCAGATGAGAGATAACTGGCATTTAGAACTGTTGTCGAGTATTAAAAAAAGAGGTGTTATATTTGGCTGGAATATCGACACACACTATAACAAACGCCAAGATAATGTACATTATGAAAATCAAAGTGTAATTGGAATCACTTTAGAAGGTATATTTAAGTCAGTCAAATTATGAACTCTGAACACCGCATTAGGAGGGAAGTAAAGTAGGGACTGTGGCACCAGTGAAAAATAATATTGTTAAAGGTTCTGTATTGTGCTACAATGACTCTTGTGAGCTATAAGCCGTGATGTCATGTTACCTCAACAAAAAAATACCTGGAGTTGTGTTCTGTTTCATTCAAACTTGTGTAACACTGCTGTGTTGTGTTGAGGATTAGGCAAAATAAGGGTTAACCTTCAGCCTAAAGACATTCAGTCTGTAGGAGTGTTGAGTTCTGTGTGTGTTCTTCATGAATTATTGTAACATGATCAATGATTAGTAAGAAAATAAAGTAACTAATAACTAGCTATAGCTAACCATGTCATGTCTGTGATATCCTGCTGTGAGTTCTGCACATGTCAACACTGCACGAGACAAATGTCTCTTTGGAACAATAAAGTGTATTTGATTTGAAGTTGGCCGAACCTCCTTGTCAGAGCCTGATCTCAGAGGCTGAGCAGGGCTGGGCCTGGTTAGTACTTGGATGGGAGAGTGTTGGGAAAATCAGGTAGTACAATGGGGCACCAGTCACAGGCGCTTCACTCACATTGAGTGTTATGAAAGTGGTGTGTGCGTGAATTATGGTGGTGGTCCGAGGGGCTGATGGCGCAGATTGTCAGTCTGCCCCGGACAATAGTAGCTTACCACAAATTAATATTTGAAGATATTTTAAGTCAAAACTATTTACTTTTTTATACTTAGTGCTTTGAACCCTTTTTCTTTCCAGGCCCAAAGGCAGCAGCCTGATTTGCACCAGTCAAGCGACACTGACTAATGACACGGATCTTGCAAGAGTAAAATGTTCTTATTTAACCTGTAAAGAATTTGACTAGTTTTAGAATTGCAGTTTTTTCTTTTATTTCTCGTAGAAGGTCTGTCTGCTGGTCTCCATGGTAATGTTATTGCTTTGTCTACAGTGTTCCACAGTATAGATTAAACCTGTGAATGAATAATGCTCTGTAAAGCATCTTTGAGTGTCCAGAAAAGCGCTATATATAAAACTGGAATAGCAATAATAATAATATTAAAACTCTCCACTATTTAGCTCTTATTTGTGGTGGTCTAGGATTCCAACGAGACACTGGCAAATCCTCTATGTGAACAAACTATTTCAGTTGTTTGTGACCCTTTATAACACGATTATACAATTGAACCAAAAACGGACCCAAACAAACTTTTTGGAGAGTAACATTCAGCACAGGCCAAGAGAGTGTGAAAAGAGCACCTGCGTGGTCCTTAGCAGTGTAGAGACTAACGCTCACACGCTCTTAGCAACAACACGCACTTTAGTCTGGAGCAACTCAGAACTCAGCATCTATAACCCATGTGACAACACAAAATGAGTTCTCTAATAAGATATGTCACTTCAAAAACTATATTAACTATGAACAAATATCTACACCTTCCTAAAATAATCGCATAAGTCATTTGTTTCAGGTTTTTCAGGAAACAAAAAACTCCCCCCAAAATTGAAATTATGGCATTTTGTGACTTAGGCGATTATTTTAGGAAGGTGACGATATGCTCCATGTGCATTTAATTTCAGTTGGATTGTTTTTTTGTTTTTTTTATTAGATCACATGTAGATTATGATTATGCTAAATGTTGTCTTAAGCATATATAAGAGCTGTTGAGTTAAATGTAATTGAACCTAAATTAATATTTGAAGATATTTTACGTCAAAAAAATTTACTAGTTTAATTTGAACCCTTTTTCTTTCCTGGCCCAAAGGCAGCAGCCTGATTTGCACCAGTCAGGCTAGTGACACGGATCTTGCAAATAAAGTAAAATGTTCTTATTTAACCTGTAAACAATTTGACTAGTTTTAGCATTGCAGTTTTTTCTTTCATTTCTCATAGAGGGTCTGTCTGCTGGTCTCCATGGAAATGTTATTGCTTTGTCTACAGTGTTCCACAGTATAGATTAAACCTGTCTATCTCAAGGGAGACAACTATAGGCTACACTACAATTCACATCTGTGAAGAGTCGCCCCATTCACAGGAATTATTGTATTTTTAGTGACAGAAACACCCATAATGAATTGATGTTAGATCTTTATGTTTAATGTCATACCATGGAACATTCCAAGTAAAGCAATAACGTCTCCATGGAGACAAGTAGGTAACGGACCCTCCACCAGAAACATTGCACAGTGCAAAATAACAGGTGGCCTACTTTTTCAGCCAAAACAATAAAAAATATGGAAGCATTATCAAAATAACTTTCTTTTGTTTTTCACAACCAAAAAGTACAAACTCCAATCACGCACTGTTTTCATGTTTAATGCATAGCCACGTACCATTGGCCTTTTGCCTTTTGTCACTTCCAGGTTTTCTTTGTGGTCTTACTTTTGTCTTACTAGGCCCATTAGCAGCTGAGTGATTTGCAGCAGCACCATTTTGTGAAGCTAGCGACACGGATCCGGCGCCGCGCTTTAAATGAGCCTTAACCTCTCTGCTCCCCCGAAAGAGCCCCACACACCGACCGACAGCCAACAATATGTTTTCACTCTTTATGGATTTTCATAACTCATCTAGCGGGCCATTAAATAAAAATCATACTCAGAAGAAGTGGTGGAGGCTAAAATTAGATCACCCTCCTACAATTGTAGCAGGACGCATGGTGCCAGAGGATTTGCAACATGACTGGAAGTTTGAAAACATTGAAATCAAACATCAAAATTTTCAAGAAATGGATAATGTTTTGAGAACTGCATTCATTATATTGCTGTATAACTTAGAATCAAATTTCCACTACACAGAAGCACCATGACTGTTGTGTTTTCCATCTTGACATTTCAAAAAGAATATTTGACAGTCAATTTTTCAGTACAGGTCAAAACAAGATTAATAAAATTTGAAAAAACGTATGAACTTGGGTGCAGCTTTAAAGTGAGCGGGTCACGATTACAAATTTTGCAGTGCGATATTCTGCTGAAGAAAATATAAATTCAAATAATTTTGAAACCAAACCATGAAGTAGAATATGACAAAAATATTCTAAATGTAAGACATTGCTAAAAAAAAATATGAGCTGCAATAGCTAAATAAATAGTAATAAATTCAACCTTCTACAGTTGAAAAATAATGACAGTCACAGCACAGTGCACGTCGGCTATATGTGTGTGTGATAGCGTTATTTCTCATAAACACTGATCTCCTTTGAGTGTATTTTCACTAATGCATTTACCAAACTTGTTTTGTATCACGTACGTGCAGTGAAAATGTCAAATTAAATTTAATGCACACACTGTTTTCACATCAACATTCGATATCTAAATATTCAGCTGAAGGCACATGCTCAATGGGGAAAAACAAGTATACAGAATTGTATAAATGTTGTTGCTGCAAGGTGATTTAAAGTGCCTATGACAAGTTGGACTGCTCATTTTACTAAACCTCAGTTAAGACCATTATATTTAAGATTTTTCCAAAAACATTCATGTTTGTTTTCCCAGTTTTGACATTTTTTAGGTTTAAAATTTCACTTCCTGGTTGGAAATCATGACATTACAGTCTGGAATGCCATAACTGTTACCGAGCAAAACTCATCTAATAATACACGGAACGTATTAGCTGACAAATGCAGATATAAGAACACATCTTTCATTTTGTCGAAATCTTATTGGAAAATTGTATTGTAGCAAACTTTTGCATTCAATTCTCCCTAGCTTGAGGTCACCAATATGTTCTACTTGTAATTTTCATTTCATTTTCATTTTATTTTTCTACTTTTCATGAAAAAATGAGAGACTCCTAAAAATCTATCATGCACACTTTAAATCAGTATCTAAAAAGAGTTCAGTTTTAAAGCTAATGGAAAACATTAATATTGCAATAGGTCTATGTAATTACATTAAGTTTAATGTTCTCATTGCCAAAAGTTTGGGTACAACCAAGTACCACCGTTTTTCGTTTTGTGTCCAATGAGTTCTGTTTTACCAAAACCTCATCTACCAAACATGACATTATTAAACCTCCTTTTGATTAGACCCCCTCCTGCCTCCACATACTTCAGGTAGCTACAGGGCGGGTGCCAGTACAGGAGGGGGAGGGCCCGGGACATGTGATTGGCCAGTGGGATTGGGCGAGCAAGAGGAGAGGGGAGAGAGAGGGAGGTAGAAGTGAAAGCAGATGGCAAAGCTGGCACCTGTCTCCCTCTAAAATCTGTTCTGAGCCCCGTAATTTTCTGCCAAAACAAGACTGGTAGTTTTAACCCTTCGTGGCCAATACTCTCGCAACATTTTGGTTAGGACAAAAAGTCTCCTCCAATGCACAAGCTTTAAATCTGTGTACAGGAAGTAGTTCATACCTCTTATATGTAGAACATTGATCAAAAACATTGCAATATAATTTTGCTATTTATTCTTGTTCTTTTGGCCCTGTCAGCTGTAAATTGCCTTTATGAGATAGTATAAGTTGCATGATGTTGCTAACAGCTGTGCTAAAACCTATACCCGTGGTTCACCTCCCACCATGTTCAGTAGACGTGACGCCTAATCCAAGTGTTCATTGTACAAAGTGAAAATAAGCTGATCTCCAAAACAGAAAGTCTATCTGTTATTATAATATTTACAGCTGAAATCTTTGTGCAAATTCAAAATAGTCTGACATAGGTATTAAACAATCCATATGCGACACTATAGAATTCATATGCATTATACTCGCCGTACTCAGGAATTGGTGCCGGGAGTGCATGGAGCAGACATGGCACACATTTGGCACACATTTGGCACACATTTGGCACACATTTGGCACAGGAGGTTGTCTGTTCCGGGTGGCTGCATCTGTAAGGTGCATCCCTCACTACGCTCCTTCACATGACACTGCAAGATTCGTACAGAAGAAAGACTGGCCTTTTGGTCGTGTTTGCAGGACTAAATTTTAGGTCCGAACGTGAAACTGAGTGGACTAGACCAGGCCTAACAGGACCAAACCAATCGTTAATTAAGTCTTTGTTCATGCTTTATTGTGACTAATTAAAGGGGACCATAATACTCTATTTTCTATATTATAACACTGTTTCCTTATCAAAAACACTCCTGGAGTTTTGTTTTGTTTCATTCACACATGTTTAACTCATAAATTCAGCATATTTTTGGGTTCTCTCAAGGTAAAAAAAACACTGTTCCACCTTGTGATGTCATGTGATAATACAGGAAGTGCTGCATTGTGTTTTTAACCTTCATACACCTTCACTAGAATAATTTTAGATACTTTCAGCCCTGGAACTGCCAATCTTAAATGGAGTAAAGGTAAAAGGTAGCTGTTAAATTGAAAACTACCACTTCAAGACATGACAAGGTGGATGCATGCAAGGTGGGGCATTTTGAGCTTTGGAGATGTAGACAAATACTAGGATTACTCAAACATGTGTGAATGAAACAAAACACAGCTTTGGGTGTGTTTTTCAGGAAATAATTGCTTAAAACATGGCTTACGGTTCACTAGAGTCCATTTAGTGTTATATAGGAGCTTATTCATTTGTCAAAACCAGGTAACACTTAATGCATAAAATATGTGTCAAGGTAAACTAAATGTATTGTTTAATGAAAAAATGATTTATTGAAGCTATTTTATTATTTTTAGCGGATTCCTGTGCCTGTGTTCTCATACCAACTTGGCTGTAATTCTGAAGCCGACCAGCAGAGCGCACCACAGGACCCACTTCTTACTGCCTCTGCCTCTTCACCCTTAAGTCAAGTTCAGCTCCCACGTTCAGGTCTGTTACCTTCACCTCCATATTAAAACCCAGCCCAAACGCTACACCTGTTATCACCGACTTGCTTCAACTCTTTTAAAACTTAACTAACTCAAAGTAGCTCCTTCTCTACTTTCCTCCCCTTTTCTCCTTCACTCTCACTCTCTTTCTTTTTTCTCTTTTTTTGGAGGGAACCACAAATTGTATCCAGACTTTCGCACATAGTAACTCACTGTTTTGGGTTATTTAGAAGCGTAACAATTATAAACAACCCTGCAATGCGTTTCTGAGCTAATGGCGTTGACTGGGGTATAGGCGAGGGGATAAAAACCTTCCCCTGGGTTATTTTCAAATTGTGGGCTTATTTTTGTAATTGCGGTGGCTATATTTTAAGCACCACATGTTTCGGGGCTTTTAATGAAAATGGGCTTTCAAGAAGAAGCAGTTTTGACATTCATTTCTTCAGTGCTGTAAATGTAATCGTATTAATAACTTACATATTGTGAGCGGGGAGTTTCTTTGTGGTGTGCTGACAGAATTACACAGCCAATGGAAAAGAGTGTGTTGGAGGAGATAAGTGATAAACCAGGCGTACAGGTATAGGGAAGAAACGCGTGCGAACAAGCTTAAAATGGAAAACAGATATGGATTTGACTTTTATGATACTTTCCAGATTTGTAATTAATTGTTGTAAATCTTTTTTTTTTTTTTTCCAACCGTCAATGTTGAAGTTATGACAGATGTTCCGGCACAATGTACTTTGGCTGTTTCCTTCCAATCTATTTGAGAAGTGTTGTAAAATAATAATTCTGTATCATATGAAATCTAAATAAATAAGTAACAGTTAATTTGTATCACCATCTGGTAGTACATTTATGGCAGTGGTTTCTTTATTATCATGTCCAAATGTTTGACACAAGTTATGAAAGACCTAGATTGTTGCAGAAGTAGCTCAGTAATATCACTGTAATAGAGATAATACAAATATATATTTATTTTTGTCAGTTTGCAAAAAAATATTAATGCAAATTTTAGTTAAAGATGCACTGTGATTTTTTTTTCATTTTTTTTTTTTGTTCCTCATTTGCTTGACCCCATGTAGATGTTTGCTTTGACTTTAGCCTTCATACACCTTCACTAGAGTTCTTTCTTAAGACAATACAGTAACGTGTATTTACCTTGACATGTTTCGGCTGCAAGATTCGTACAGAAGAAAGACTGGCCTTTTGGTCGTGTTTGCAGGACTAAATTTTAGGTCCAAACGTGAAACTGAGTGGACTAGACCAGGCCTAACAGGACCAAACCAATCGTTAATTAAGTCTTTGTTCATGCTTTATTATGACTAATTAAAGGGGACCATAATACTCTATTTTCTATATAATAACATTGTTTCCTTATCAAAAACACTTCTGGAGTTTTGTTTTGTTTCATTCACACATGTTTAACTCAGCAATTCTGCATATTTTTGGGTTCTCTTAAGATAAAAAAACACTGTTCCTCCTTGTGATGTCATGTGATAATACAGGAAATGCTCCATTGTGTTTTTAGCCTTCATACACCTTCACTAGAATTCTTTCTTAAGACAATACAGTAACGTGTATTTACCTTGACATGTTTCGGCTGTTAGCTACAAGCCACCGTCAGAACTGTTTTTGCTTTGTTTGAAAGGTTCCACAGTATGGCCTTTTTTCTATTTCAAATGTTTGATTGCTCAATAATACTTTGAATACATACATAGATGCATAGATGCATACATACAGTGTTTTGGTGAGCACGATTGCCTCTCCACAGATCTAATTTGTACCTTGGCCATGTGGTTGTTTTTTGTAGAATAGCGACAAGCAGGTGGCCAACGCTCCACCAGAAAAGTGAAACTCCTTCAGCGGCCTCTGTATATTTTATGGCTTTGAATAAAACACACCTGGTTTATGGTCTGTAAGTAGTTAAGTAACTAATATGTATAATTCAGTGTAATTTTTTAATTTTCACACATGGTAGTAACTTTTCCAGATTGGGGCTTGTGTTCGCCTGGTGCAGTTGGCAGTGCCCAGGGGTTGTTGCCATGCAGTTGAATGTGGCTGTCCCATAGACACTCTCACGCTCACGCACACACACTCAAACACACACTGCCCGCTAACAATGGTACGCTTTATGAGGTGCCCACTGGTGCCATGGTAACCCCACCGTTCTGGGCAAAGACGGGCCGAGCGCCGTGCCAAAGAAATGCCAGGCTCCCCTTCTCTCCCCTTTCCTCTCTCGAACCGGGCTGCCCAAAAAACCTTTAGGAACTTAATGAGTGAGACCAGTGGGCAGACAAATTACAATGCTGGAGGTGCTGAGGTTTTACAGTGTGCAGGGCTGGGCGGGCAACAAGGAATTTTCTTACTAAATGATTCAAATTGTAATTGTTTTCTTGTTTTGTCTTGTAAACATTCAAAGTTGTTGAATTTAGGAATAAAGTAGTTGCTCATAGCTGCAAGCCAATTTATTGATTATTTGGTCAAGTAATCCACAGCAATTTATAAATTATTAGTTGTGATTATATAAACTATACACATACTGGTAAAGTCAGAACGCTCCTCTGTATCTATGTAAATATGCTCTCTATGGTACCATAGTTTTAGTTTATGTGGTTTAAATCTAGAAATAATATATTCAAGAACCTTCGAGATTATGGATTAATACAATATGGCCTAATGGACAGGATAATTGTTGATTGAGTAATTTTCCAGCACATGGTCTAAGTCAAGAGCCAATCATATTACTGCAACTACAGTTAGAGGCTAAGTTTAATACTTATGATTGCAAAACAGAAAATAATGTTTTGGACAATAGATTTTCATCATTGCAATTTGTAAAATAAAATGGTTTTAAACAAAACACAGTTGGATTTTGTTGCCTGTTAGCAACATTGGAGGTGGAACAATAATAGCTATGTTAATGATGTTATGTTTAAAATTGAATGTGGACCTTGAGTATCTTATTTAACCCCAGACATCATAAATGGACAGCAAACTATGCAAAACTATTTTATGCAAACCTCATTATACTTTAAAATCATATACTATTTCCAATGGTGCAGCCAAGTCAAGTAACATTTATGAATCAAACTTTTGGAGTATCTCTGTAGTGCGTGAGCTCTTAACCTCTGCAGTCACCCAATCTGGCAACATTACATACACAACACACAGGCCTCACACTGATCATCACCCCTCCAGGTAAGATGGAAACTTCGGTATGTTTATAAATGCAGAGGATGCATTTGGAAATCACCCCGGGTCGTCCAGGCACACAGCCCAGTCTCTGGCACTGCTCAGTCCACACCATAAAGACTGTGGAGGAGGTGGGGGTCACAAAATGGAGTCGCATCTAGGGCTTTTAACATCTCTGAAAATCCATGCCAAGTGCAGCCCGTCCAGCAGACTATCATGTGAGAATTGGTGTAGTAATTGCTACTTGTCGCTCTCTGCCATCATACACCCTTACCCTGCTACACTATGAGCTGCTAACATGTAAAACAGCTGGGAATATAGGCTGTGTATTCCACTGCCTGAAGACATAAGTGGTCAGCGAAACAGAGAGAGGGTCCGCAAAATACAACTATGTGACATGCAATCAAAACCTGTGCATTTTCTTAAAATAAATAAACAAAAGCTTACACGGTGTTATTTAACCACACGTTTAAGTAGACTAATTATTGAGATAAGAACAGTTACACACATTACCAGTACAGCTTTGTGAGTATGATGGATTTGTCATAGAAATTCTGAAGATGGATGGGTGGAGGTAGATGTGGGGAGATATGTTGGAGGAGGAAACAAATGAATAATGAAGTGAAGAGAGTGTGTTTAAGTGAATTTTAATATGGCAATACTTTGAGTGTGAATGTTATTTTTCAAGAAGAGGTGATTAAAAATAAGAATTATATCTATTATTCATACAAGGGAATAAATAATTTTTGTACAAAGTTTTTGGTTTTTTTTTTTTTTTGCAGTCCTGATATATTTGTTTGATACTTAAACCTCAACTAATACACTTAAAGGTCCTATATTACACAAAATTGACTCTTGTGAGCTTTAAGCCATGTTAGAATGTTGTTGCCTCCCTATAAACATATCCGGAGTTGTGTTTTGTTTCATTCACACTTTTGAGTAATACTGCAAAACCAAAGTTCAAAATGCTCTGTTCCACCTTGTGATGTCATGGAGCAGTATTTTTCAGCAGAGATTAGCAATTCCAGGGCTGAAATGATCCAAATGATTCTAGTGACAATGTATGAAGTTTTAAAACACGGTGGAGCACTTCCTGACATTACAAGGTGGAACTCAGCATTTTCTAGGGAGAAAAAACTAAAGACTAAATATGCAAATATTTGTGTGTTAAATAAATAAATAATTAAATGAATAAACAACACAATTCCAGCTATGTTTTTGATGAGGAAACATTATAACATAGATCAGAAAATAGCATAATATGGGCTCTTTAAAGAAATGTTGGGCACTTTTCTGTTGGATCTCCAAAAATCATATGATTATTGTTCTTTGTTGTCAGTATAATCACTTTTGTACAACCAGATTAGATGCATTAAGATGAATTCCATTTTACTTAAGATTTGATTTATCCGTTGTCCTCTTTACCAAAGTACATAAGCAAATCTTGGCTTATTTTGCAACTTTTTCACCAATAACATAACTTCATTTGGGCTCATTTGCAGAACTCATCACATATACACTCTGTACAATGAAAACACTGCAGTTTCAAGTTTCACATTGTACCCAAGTGAACTGTATACCCTGATAGAAAACATTCCTAAACAGCAAATCCCCCACTGAACAGGGACAGAAAAGCAAACAAACCCATAATGCATTTTGTCTTGTAAATAAATCCAGCGTTTTGTTCCAAACACCAGGCTAGCCCCACTCTCACTGTCTGCCTGCTCTTATGTTTCCTCTCACAAGCATGTCTAAATCAAATCTCTATAACGCCGTCCTCATGGATTTTGACTTACTGTTTACACCGCACAGGCAAATGGCTTGGCTTTGTTTTTATTGTGCTCATGAGCTGCACATTTCCTTCTGCTTTCAATATATTCCATACAAACAGCCACTTCAGCCATAAAGATTGAGTATATGTTTTGTCATTATAGAGGTGGGTTAATAGAACCATCTCACTATACCAGTCTTATCCAGCTCAGTGAAGAAGGACTTCTCACTGTCCACCTTATACTCTGTGAAGATGGTTTGCATGCATTTGAGGGTTTTTTAGCAGTACTCTGGGCTGTGTTTGCTTGCGTGCACATCATATGAAAATTGAGACTAACAGGAACTATAATTGGAGTTAAAACCAGGTCTACATCAGGTCTAGGATTTTTTTTCCCTTATGCCATTTTTGAAGATTCTGTTACATGCTTTTTTCTCCCTGAAATATATATTCAATAATTAAAGATTGCACCAAGCATTTTTAGTTGTCATTTCACTCTCTACCTACCACTTCAGAAAAACCACTGTCCTCCTTCATCACCTCAGCAGAAGAACTGTCCCACCACCACCTCAGCAAAACAATGAACAGTCTCCATCACAACCTCAGCAGAAGAACCAGTGTCTCCATCACAACCTCAGCAGAAGAACCAGTGTCTCCATCACAACCTCAGTGGAAGAACTGTCCTATTGCCCATCATCATCTAAGCAAAAGAACTGTCCCATCACCACCTCACAGAAGAACTGTTCCATAATCATCTCAGCAGCAGAACTGTCCTATCAACACCTCAGCAGAAGAAATGTCCTTATAACCACCTCACAGAAGAACTGTCCCACCACCACCTCAGCTGAAGAACTTTCCCCTTCATCATCTCAGTAGCAGGAGCATTTCTTGTGGGCAGAATTCCGTCGAGTGTTTATGGGCATGCAGCTGTGCTTGTCTGCAGAGGAAAGCCACACTCAGGGTAACTGGCTGTTTGCGTGTTTCCTAAATGGACCAAGCAAAGCGCAAACAATACAAGTTTGTATCATATTAAAATGTTGTTTGACAAAAGGAATACAATTTTGGTGTATGTCAATTCCAATATAGCTCTTGTTTGTTTGCGCAAGTCATAACATGTCAAAATTAGACTTCCCAGTCTGGTTTTCAAGGGTTCTGTGGAATGATCAAGTAACAACATGACCTTTGACCTCACAATATTACCACAATGATACCCATACACACAATAGATTTTCACCTTAGTTCACTTGTGTTTATAGAGAAGATGTTAAACCAGTCATTCAACTTAGTTCTGCCAATGTATGTGAGATGAGAAGCAGTGAAATTAATGTTAGGAAATTGACTATAAAGCTTGAGCAAGTACACTTCATAGGACTGCATTTTTCAAATTTCTCATCTTGTCCCAACTTTCCTGGCCACAGCGTTTGGCTCGTAGGTGGGATACAGTGTGTTTAGCCTCATTTGCATATTTGTGATCACACTGCTCTTACATGGGCCCGGCACTGGCCCTCTTTTGGACATGTCCCTGTGTTGGAGTGATGGGCGTGGGTCTGGGTGAGGCCTGGGTGCCACTTCTCTGGCTCCTCTCTCTGCTTGCACCGGCTGGCTGTAAATGAGCAGCAGAGCTTTGGCGCAGGAGAGCTTGTCTTTACTGGCATGTGCTTATATGGGAGACTTCTGACTGCTGTGGTGGGCGCGAGCTGGACCGGGACACAAATGTTCTTTAGAGATGTAGTACAAGTTTTAAAAGCACAGATGATGTTCAAATCGACTTCAGTTGAAATGTTTATAAAATGGGGTTTAATATGTCTCACAATACATGTAATGTATAGGTGGTTTTGAGAATATGTCAATATGTCATATTCCCACATGAGATTCAATAGTTTCTTTTTCCTACTAATAGCATTTTATTTTTCTAGACTATGAAAACCTGTGAATTGTTTTAAAGCTAATCATTTAATGAGTAAGCCCCAGAACTTGATACCAACGAAAAAATTAATTTTATTAGAATTAACTCTAACTAACCGCATATGTATTAAATATTATTGGACAATTTCCTTTTCATATGTAAAACTGGTAGTAAAACAAAATACTTTATTTAGATATTGTTTTATGTTTTATGTAAACATTTGCCAAAGGGGCCTATAGTAGTAACCTAGGAGTTTGGCAAGTGCAGTCCAGTCAAAGTGCATTGCAACCATGTTTGTTGGTGTTGATAAAAGGGAGTTTATTACATGCATTGTATTGTGCTTTGATTCTCCCTCCAATACAGTGTCCAACGGGCCCCAGTCTAACCTGGCTCCTACATCTGAGCCTGGCCTGGGGCCTCCTGGAACCTGCCTATCACACACACACCACCTCCCTATACGTGCATACATGTTTCTATACTACTATCAAACTACAACTATCCTACACTGCCTCCTGCACAATACTCTTTGACCCAAAGGAATAATGTTATCACTCTACAGATTAAGATAAGTCTTGTATGGCAGGAGAAGACAGTTGGAACGGGTAACCGGTGAGGCACAGCTGCTTGGAGGAGACTCATCTCGGACTCCCCTCTTCATCCAAACACACTCACAAACGCACACACATCACAGATCATGGGCGACATACAGTATATACCAGCACGTGCACAGCCCTAGTCCCAGTAACACAGCTCGCCCTGTGATAGATAGGCTGACTGGAGGCAGGCACCACAAAATGGCGTGGGAGAGGCACAGTGACCCGGGGCTCAGGTGGCAGCTCTGTTATGACGTCTCTGCCCGCTCATGGTGGATGGTAGGACACGCACTTCCTGTATTTGAATGTGTCTATTTTTGTCATTGGAGTGTCTTTTTCTTTTGTGTTTAAATGTGAAGCTGTGTTTGCATGTGGATGTGTTACCTGGTAGTGGACTGGAAAGGCCAGAGCTGGGCCTGTTTCTTCTGGTACAAGAAAGACAAATGTAAGTACATCTGCAGTATTATCAGTAGCACTTAACTAACATGAAGGCATTTAGCTTTTTAATTTAGCTTTTCTTGTGCTAATATATTCATAGTGGTCATGCTACTTTTTATCAGTAGATGTATAGTCTTGAGCTCTATGTGTGTAAGTGAAAGTTGGTTTAATTCTGGGGGAAAAAAGTATCAAGGCTAAACTATATGTTTGCCCCCAAAAAGTTTTTGGGGCAAACACATAGTTATGGGAAGCCAGCTGATAACTTAATGAAATAATTGTAGATTGGTGATGTGTCCACATGTAAAGAACATTTTTAATACTTGAGAAGCCGAGATAGAAGTCTTCTTCCTGAATACTAATCATAGAATCATCTAGTGGCTGCATTAGTGATTGACTCTATTGCACAGATCTGGGGCTTATCCCAGAGGAGAGAGGTTTTTAATTAAATCCTTCTTTACACCAGAGAAACGGATGGAGCTTTTTATTAAGGCCATGACAGAGTGGGCAGTTTGTCGGCTGAAAGCTACTTCCGGTCAGTGCAAGTGAATGCAGTCATAGAAAGGCCTGTGAGACAATCTTAGGGCAATAGAAATGTTGGACTCTATAATAAATATTTATTTTTCCACATGAGATGATTATGCCATGCCTGTGGCAATGGGTGGTAGCAGTAGCATCATGATATTGAATATGAAGATTGTCTTTGCAGCGTGTTTTGTATCTCATAATGAATGAAACTTGCTGTATTTTGTCATTCTGCTCTTTCTGACACAAACAGCCACAGTTGTGAGATCAGAGAACTGGACCCCCCCCTCATGTCTCACTGCAGTGACAACATCAATCAGGCAGTCCCCTGGTGCCCCCTGCCCCACTCACACCCTGCCCCCCACCATGCCTCGTGAGTGGCATCTCGAGGCCTGACACACTTAGGACAGTCCCAGTGCAGGACTGTTTATGTAGGCCAGGAAGACACCCTCACTCACCCCGGGATAGGCAGGGATAGAACTGGGCAAAGCTCACAGTCTACTTTTATCTTTTACTTCCTCGAAGCTGAGCAAAAAATGTTTTCCCCAAAATAAGACTGGAGTGTTTTATTGTTTCAAAGCCAATTTTGTTATTTAGCATATTTTATCTTGTCTGAAACATGTGGACCATTGTTTAAAACTTGTGATTTTTTTTCAAGCATAATGCATTTAAATTGTATCATCAAGTTGTATCACCTATGCAACTTGATATCTTGATATATCTATATCTATCTATCTATCTA
>JACN01154108.1:0-11665 GCA_000787155.1 Scartelaos histophorus | reverse complement strand
TTATTTATTTATTTATTTAATTTAAAGTTCTTTATTGTAATTAGAGAGCAGCAGTAGGTCAGTTGTTAAGAGCATTTGTCCGATGATCTGAAGGTTGAGCCGACAGACCCACTGTCCCACAGGTTGGCGGTGCAATGCCAGCTCCCGCAGATGTCCTTGGGCAAGACACTTAACCCACCTCGCCCCCAGTGTCTGTGTGAATGGGTGTGTTAGTGTGTGAATGGGTGAGTGGTTCTTTGTTGAAAGCGCTGTATAAAAATGTGATCAGTTAACATTTAACACAATAATTAAAATTAAAATTAACTGACTTTATGTTCTAATAGTAAAGGAGAAGTTTGACTAAATTTGATTTATTTTTTCCTACTGTAATTTGATCATGTATGTTCGTTTCAGGATGTTTCTGATTTATTTCAACATATGCAGCCTATGTGTTCCCCGTGGCATAGGAAAACTGCAAATGAAATAATCACAGAAATAATAGTCAATAGTCAGTTCACTTTGATTACATAGCAAGCACCTAAAAACATTTGACCAAAATTGAAGATATAAGCACTTAAATCTATCAGAAACAGTGAAATTATCTGTGAAAAATCATTTTATTTGATGAGTTATCTTAAAATAAACTCCCTCTAGACTAGAATGAAGCAGCCTCAGAACTAGTAAGTCAATAGGAAATCTGAAAACAACATAAATAACCTGATACAAGTTTTAAAATCTCCAGATCAGAGAAATTTGCTGTGAAAACTCAAATGTAGCCATGTTAACATTACTTGAATTAATAAAGTTTTATCACAATTTTAGTCCATTTCACTCAACAAGCACATTTATTTAATATGAAAAAACTTACACAATTTTTCAACATTTACATTTTTATTCCATTGGGAGATCATTTGACTGAAAATAAAGTCAAAGTCAAATAAAGTCTTAATTTACGTCATTTTAACTTTTTGTGGTGTACAGTACAATAAATAAAAATATCTTAGAACAAGTAAGTCATTTAGACCCGTGAGTAAACTCTCTAAAATTAGTCAAATTTACTCAATATTTAAAGTTGTCATTGCATTCAAATATTGTGGACTGATCAGAAAGTTGGCGGTTCCTTGTAAAGCTCTTTGGTGCCTTGAAGGTGGCAGCGCGTTAGATAAAAATGTGACCAATTACTCTTGTGGCTCTCACTTTTCTACAGGGTAAACAGTATTTGAAAATGCCCTCTGCACAAAAACAAACACACAAAGTCCCAAAAGTTGAAACTCAGCCTGTTCTCCAAACGCACACTCAGCGCTAACCCTGATTAACTGTCTCACTTTCGCTTTCATAATTGGACAAAATGAAATTAAAAGCCAAACTGCAGCCGACGGTGAAAAATCGCACTTTTCCAGCCAGAGACTTACGGTAATTAGGTCTGAATCGTAAATCACGGCATGTTCATAAACAAATGTGTACAGTTAGCGCAGCCTGGTTTAGCTCAGTGTCGCTCGGAGGGTTAGCGAAATGGTAGACATCTTGTTTTCCGTCTAACAAAATGTATATCTGTGTGTTTGTACCGTATTAAAGTGGCTGTACTTGATTTGTTCCATGCATTTAAGCAAATATGTGTATTGCCCAAGTGCAGAAGTATTGTCTATTGTATCAAAACAAAATCACAATGGAAGCACTTAGCCGATCACAAAGGCTGCAATTTTGAGAGTACCATCATTTCCTCCACAAACAACAAAATCTTACTGAGCATAAAAACGTCTAACCCTGTAGTTTAGAACTGTGCAACTGAAATGTGGGTCTTGTATTATTTTGTCACTTCAGATTTTCTTTGGCTGTTCGTCACCTGCTTGTTTCTATGGATACGTCACTGCTCTGCCTGGAATGTTCCACAGTGTGACATTAAACAGTTCTACCGTACAGCCTTACCTTACATTATTAAATTGTGTTGGCTTTATACCTCAAAAATACCTGGAAAATTAACATTCTGACTAGGACACATTTGACCTGTAACTTGGTCTGATCTCCATGAAGATAGAAAAATGTAAGCATTGATTGATTGGTTTGTTTTATTTCAAGTTTGAGAGAAACAATAATCCTCTACATATTACATACACATTCTCAAAAAGGAACAGAAAGAGGAAATGTTATATTAACCACCTCTGTTCATGACATAGTTTCAATAACGATTTGGTTGCTTACGTATCTTAACATAGTATAGAGACTAAATATAATTTTTAATTTTTTTTTTAATTTATAGTATTTTATTATTTTATTATAGTATTTGTATCGTAATGGATCGTAAAGGATAAAAACGTTGTTTTTCTTAAATTGTATGTGTGCCCTGTATTGGAACCTCACATGACACTTAACTGACTGTGTCTCCAAAATATGCAAACGGGAGGAAGTGCAAAGGGTCAAGGCCCTAAAAACAGGAAATAACAACTACAAAGACTGAAAAAAATACAGGGCACACAACACTCGCATGAGACACGGACACACAACTCACCTATAGAACTGAACACAAAAATATGAACAGAAACTAGTTCCTGAAAAACCTGAAAAAATGACTTATGCGATTATTTTAGGAAGGTGTCGATTTAGAAGTGTCTTGTTTGCAACAGGAACCACGATATGAGGGAGGGTCATAGAATAGTATATTAGAAAAGAGCTAAAGTGAAGAGTGCGATTTCATGAAGACCAATACTTGGTGAAGGAGCAGCACGAGAAGAGACTGGGGATAGAGACTGATCACCTCTAATACTGGTTTCCTATTTGCTTTTTGTAAAGTATCTTGACTTCTTTATTAAATCAATTTGAGCTCACTTAATCCTTGTAATTTTTATATGTTTAAGGTTTTTATTATTGTTGTTCAATACTTCTCACCACAGAGAAAAGAATGGGGTCTAGTTAATTAAGTCTAATATATCATTTTTTATTTACTTAATGGTAATTTGATATTTTTATTAAGAGTCTCAGTAAATCTGGTGCCCATTATCTGAAACTCAAAAACGCAGACGACAGAGGAAAATAATTTCTCGTAACACTCCAGACAAATCAATAACATCATCTAGAGGGGTTCACTTGGGATTTTGATAATTCATGTTAGTTATGTTCACTTATGTTACATTAGGTATGCTCTGCTCCCTGTGGTCTTCCTCACAGTGATCACGAGATGTTGCGGCGACGTGTCCGATCAGCTGATTTTTACTCTAAGACTATAAACCAGGATGAGGGGCTTTTTTACTCTCACACACCTGGGATACTGTCCTAAGGAAGTCGTTGTGCCTCCATTGGTAGCAGAACAGCACCAAAACTTGTAAAAATCATCTGAGTGGACATGTCACGGCAACATTATGTGACTCTATAGAAGACCACAGGAAGCAGAACAAACTGTCAGGTCTGAAAACAAACTTGTGGTCTGAAAAAAAAAAAACAAAACATGCCTAATAACTTAAATGATCAGAAAATCAAATGAACCTTATTGGACAATGCTACTGGTTTGTCTGGAAAGTTTGAATCTTTCTATCTTCAGACCAGACCAATTTACAGGTCAAATTTGTGGAGGGACGACCTTGGTCACAGTCAGAATGTTGTTTTTCCAGGTATTTTTGAGCTGTAAAACCACCTAAATTGAATAAATGTAAGGTAGACCTGTTTAAAATCACATAAACAGGTGGAACATAAACACTAACCTTAACCATAAATTCTTTGTGAAAAAAAAAAGGCTAATAACATAAGCAATAATTTCTCCCTGGAGAAAAGCATCTGACAGACGCTCCACCAGAAAAGTTACACAAAAGACCTTAAAAAAATATGAATTTGAACAGAATCCTATTATTGAAACAGAATATAGATAGATATTTTGTAGCTTTAACGTGTCAAACAAATATTCAAAGTGTGGGACTCTCACCTCTGATTCCTTTGGAGCGAGTGCGCGCTCTCTTGTCGTCACCTTCCACACTCATCTGCACACAAACACAAAATGCATTCAGAATCAGAACAAGTAGAGCACATAGACTTGTATGCACCCATGGACCTGGTTTAGTCCTGGTTTAGATTTGGTTTAGAATGGGTTTAGTCCTGGATCACTGAGGGATTACACAAATATAAGGCCACAAGGGAATAGAAAAGAAAGTATTATCATTTAACATGGAAAATCAGTGGTATCAGAGTGAGAATTGAGTATCAAGTCTATTCCTTGGTTCTGCAATCAAGTTTGGAATGTCAGCCTGGCGACACCAGTTTGATGGATAGAACTGGTACATTTCTAAACTATGTGACTCCCAAGTGTCTGTCGTATTGTCCGATCATGCTTAGAAAAAAGAAAGCGAGTGAGAGGATTTCCATTGAGAAGTCCAAGGATAGAAGCACAAAGACATGAGATGTGCTCCTCCAGAGGACTTGCTCTCAAGTCTGTGTTCAGACATATGAGCTCAGTTCAGACGACTTCACTCTGAGTGGTTTTGAAAGTGAACATGATTTTATGATCTGTTTTTAGCTTAAATAGGTCTATTAGTTTAAGTAAGTGTGAGCTGCAACACAGCAAAACATAAACTCATACAAACGTCCATCCATCCATCCATCTTCTCCCGCTTAATCCGGCTGGGTCGCGGGGGCAGCACACTGCCCATTACTCTATGCACCAAACCCTATGACCCCCTCTGCAGGTGGTGAGCCCACAGGAGGGAGGGACTCCCCACCGGTCCCTTGTTGTACACTGTTCACTGTTCATACAAACGTGTTTATCTGAATATAAAAGGAAAAGCAAATGTCTCCTTTTAGAGGTGGGGGGGGAAACGATAAGGACGTCAAATAAAAGAGTTTACATTGATTTACTTATTTCTGTATGACCTGTTTTTGCTTAAGTAAGACATATTTGTTTGTCCACTTCATTGTATCTGTATATCAAGCTCTGTTTTGCTCAGATCAGTCATATAAATGAGTTTTTTCAGGAGGTCAAGATTTTTTGAGGTTTGTCAGTATTTTTAGTTTCCCAATTTCACATTAAATAATCTGGCAATGGACGGGATCTAAATCAATAAGTACAGTATAATAACATGTATGACCTTAACCTTTATTATTTTTATTATGCAATCACATAAGAGTAAATGCTGCTATATAATAATAATGGTGTAAAATAAAGGTTGATCATTTGTTAAACTCACTCCATTTTTCAATATGTGTTAGTTATTCCACTGTATTTTTCCACTATTCTTTATTTAAATCCTCATTGCAAAAACAATACACACACTTCCTGTTTGTGTGTCCAAGTATACTGTTCATGAGCAGTAGTAGTGGTGATAGTAGAAGTACTACTCTCAGTAGTATTAGTAGCACAAAGTGGCATATCATATTGACATATTGGTTTATTCCATTTTAATCATGTGAGAGAAATAAAAAAAATAACGTGAAAGAGAAGAAGAAGAAGAAGAAGAAGAAGAAGAAGTTTATTTTCGAAGAAGATAATTTATACTTTTACAGCTCTTTCATTTGGAGAGAAACTTAATGATTGAAAAGCTGCAAATTACAGAAAATAACCTTAACCTTTATTACCATGTAATTACAACATTAATAATCATGATGTAAAATTAAAGGCTGATCATTTGTTAAAATCACTCTGTTTTGTTTTGTTTGTTATTAAATTTTTTTCCAAAATGTATTTTTCCCATTTTTTCCCCACTGCCGACTTTTGTGCAAAATGACTTTCTGGAAGGTGGTATGTTTTTTGTATGATTCCGTGGAAATAGTCAAAGGTAAAACCAAAGATAGATACATTTTATGCCATAATGTGGAATATTACAGCCAAACATTTCCATGGAAACAAGCATTAGTCCCTCCTCCAGGCCAAGTAAGAGTCTAGTTAGGTTTGTGGGGGTGCAAGCCCACTCACAATGAGGACACATACTTTTCTGTGGTTTCCCGTGCTCTAAAATTACATACTGTGTCTTTAAAATAATGCCCCCTGCTTCTTAAATGCATAAAGTCAAATCCAGTGTGAGTGTTTTGAAGTATATATTTTAGTATATATTTTATAGTGTGTGTTTTGGTGTTTTTTGCAGTGTGCTTTGCTTTGGAGCACTCTCCGTTTGCCTTCCTGTCTCTTCCCTGTAATTTTCCGGTGGTCAGGACCCGGGCGCTAAAGGAGCTGACAATCACACACACAATCACAATCACACTCACAATCACACACAAGGTCGCACACAAACTCACACACACAATCATAATAAAAGCACAGAGAGCAGAGAGGCCCCGCGCTAAAACATGCCGCACTAATAAAGGCCTTTAAAACCATGAGCGGGACTGTTTTTCCCAGAGCCTTTTAACTCACAAAGGAGCAGGTGTTAAGCGGCTAGCAGTGTGCATTAGCCTAGCGCACACTCACACACGCATTACCGTTAGCCTAGCACACACACGCTCACCCGCACGCGCCGCAGTTAGCTTCGCTTTAGCCGCTCGCTGCTTTAAAGCTATCAGATGCTTTTTAGACACAAAGGCGCCATTAGCTTTGATTACTGGACTTGGGGCTGTTTTAAATCACACGTTTCTTTTCATCCTCTTTCTTTTATTCTCTCCGTCCTGCACTGCAAAAAAGAAGGATCTAGGTCTGCGTAAATGACTCCAAACCAGAATGTTTATTTTGATACACTCTGACAGGTTGAGATCTGGACCTGATTTTTCACACTTGTTTCACTTTCTTATTTTAAGTAAAAACATCAACAATCGTAAGAGAACTGAACATGAATTCTGCTAAAGGATAACATTGCTTAAAATTAGGAAAGTGCAAAGGGACTATCGAAATATATATGAATTTGTTCTGTGGGCGGGGCTTAGATTTTCATGTCAATCAAAGGTCACTAACGCTGCATCCTCTTGTACTGAGGACTCGAGGAAAACCGACCTCCACCTGGAGAAAGTGCATCGGAACAGCCAATCAAAGCAGGGTTCATAAACACAAACTCAGGCTCGTTTGATGCAGAATTACGTCGGTTGGGTTTAATTCACAGCAAAAATTTCAGAGTACACAGTAAACAGGGAGAAGTGTCTTTGGTCAGTTTGATATGTGCAGTTGTGTCTTCAAAAACTTTGTAGTGACATTTAGATTTTCTTTCACATCATTTGACAGGAGACAAGTTTTTTTTCTGAACATCTAATAGTCAAGCTGCCATAACTGAGTATCTGACAGCTAGGTTAGTGAACAGGAGAGAACGATACCTGATGTTTCTTGGGCGTCCATATTCTCCCTGACTGTTGCATTTCAGATTGAGCAGATGTGAATGGCAAACTTTAAAGATCAGACACGTTCCTAACCCTAACCCTGGTCCTAAACGTAACCTGGTATGGAAAAATCTATAGGCGTAGTCAAAGATCTACATGTGCAGCATAAGCACAAACACAAAGTGTGTGCGTTTGGCGTAACTGTGTTGGGGAAGAAAAGTATCGCTCTGGAATCTGGAAGAGTTTTTGTTATAATTTTAGGTCCAAGTTAAGAGTTGTCTTGTCACAAAGTCTGGCACCTCTGGTGACGAGAAAACAGTGTTTAAAAGTGGGTTACCATGGTTGCAATGGTCCCTTAATACATTAATGATGTAATGTAGTTTTTATTGAGTCCCAAAATATAAAATCCATCACAGAGAGGACACTGTAAGATTAGAGTGAGCAGATTTTCAAAGTAAAAACTGGGACACCCCCGGTTTGTGGTGTTTGGTAAGAATAAAACTGTAATGAAATGAGAAATTACTCTCTGCACCAAAGTGACTCTGTACAGTCACATTTTCTTTGTGTTTTGGTTGTTTTTAACCATTTTGTTTTTGTATTTTACCAAATTAACAACTGATGCTTTTTACAGTTGGCAGAGATCAGTTTGGTCAAAAATAAGGACACCTGGGACATTTCTTGTATAAAACTGGGACAAATCAGTGGTTTTGTATAAATCCACTGAAACAGAGAACACAGGGCTCTAAACTGTAACTGTCCTGGGGAAACAGGGATGTCACGAGTCCATCTGAAAAGAATGAACATGTTTTCTCTTCTTTCAGTGTTGATGCATCTCACATTCAAAAGAGTCTGCAGTGGTTTAAAGCTAAAGGTCATAAGCTCGGGTCTGTGGTTCGATGGAGGTGAGGTGAGAAACTAGGCTAGGCTAATGTGACAGGTAATTAGAGAGATATACACAGGTCATCCTATGATTTACACTCTGGGGAGCTCAGGGGCCGGCCTTCTACTGGTGCCCAGAGTCAGGACTAAACCAGGACTAAATATGGATAGTCAGAGTTTCAGATTCATGCATCTCAAACCTGGAACAGTCTGAACATGTGAGGCAGACTCAACTTTGTTTAAATCCATGCTCAAAGTGGTTCTGTTTAGCTGTGCACATGACTAAAAGGTTTTTATTCTGCACTCTTCTCTCTTATGTAATGTCTCTTTCTCTCTTTTTAAAAAATTGTATCTGAATTTTTAGTTTCTATTGTAATTTTCATGCATTTCTTATTCTGTAAAGCACTATGAATCACTTTGTGCTTTTCAAATAAACTTGCTTTGCGTTGCCTTGATTATTTCTACATTATTGATATATTTGATACAGTCTGCGCTTAAAAATACTTTGGAAAGGAAACTGTCGCTAGTCTGATGGAAAAGTAACAAAAACGATAGAAGATAGAAATCACCACTGAACAACTCTTTAATAGCTCAACGTATCATTTCTTCAAGTGAAAATAACAACATTTCCATTGACAGAAAATATCACCTGTAACGCACTGAAACATGTGGAATGATACAGTTTAGAAGCAGCCAATGAAAACGAGTCCATACTAAATGTGGCCCTCTCTTTCTCTGTGACTTTTGGAAGCGAGCTCAGGGGCTGCTGGCTCAACACACAGAGGCCCCTATTTTGACACGGGACCCTCATCCCATTGGCACAGGCCGTTTCCTGTTAAAAGACGAGTGTGAAAAGAAGGGAAGAGCGAATGAGGAGACGCAGAGATGAGGGAGAGAGAAAGAAGGAAGCAGAGAGGGAGGAGAGGAGTGTGAAAGGATAAGAGGCCTGGTTTGTCCTCTTCATTCATGCGTCTGTGAAGAGACAGAGCTACAGGTGCAACGCCGCCATTCTGCCCTGAAAACTCCACTGCAAGAACAATACACGCACTTCTGTGAGCGGCAGCAGGGCTGACAGTAGTAGTGGTGATAGTAGTGGTGGTGGTGACAGTAGTATTAGTAGTAGTAATAGTGGTGGTGATAGTAGTAGTAGTATTCTCAGTAGTAATAATATAAAGTTGCATATGGTGTTGACATATTAGTTTATTCATGTAAGAGAAATCAGAAATCATGTGAAAGAGAAAAAGAAGTTGAATCATTTCCAAAGAGGATAATTTATACTTTTACAGCTCTTTCATTTGGAGAGAAACTTTATGAGTGAAAAGCTGCAAATTACAGAAAATGAGGATGAGGAGCTCTTAATATGTTTAATGGTAACCGGAGTGCACGTGCACGCTCCTCTGCTCACGTGCACTGGGCCGTGCATGCTCCTGTGCACTCTTTTGCATGTATTTCTTCCTTTTACATCGTGAGCTCTCAAAGGGGCTGTGCTTTCATGTTTGCGTAACCATGGCGACGCAGGTTTAAAAGGTAAAGCTCGTCTTTTTGTGTCTCATTAAATGAGTGAAACAGAGTCACATGAGACGATCAGATGCACCTGATCTTCAGGATCACTTCAAAAGCACCAGAGATCCTCCAGCGGCTTGGTGTTTGTTCATAACTGTACATGAAGTACATATATACTTCTGTGTACACATATGTCACCATGTGATATGGATTTACACACTGCACTTGTCTTCAGTGAACTGGACACATTCAGGCTACACTTGTACTTTCTCTGAACTAAACCTACTACAGTACACATTATTGTAAAGTGTTATACTAATCGTTTCTCGTTTCATTGCTGCACTGTCTTTGCCCTCTTATCTAAAGGCCACAACACACTAGAGGATTTTACCAACTTAAAAGATGTTTTGACAAAAAGCACACAAAATCACTGACACAAGGAGAATCTTATGAGACTTAAAATCTCCGATTGCAAAGACTGCAGAGGGATACGTCTGTGTAAAACAGGCTATAAGACGATTTGAAAGTCTGAAGTGTTCAAAGATCAAAGCTCTGCACTTCCAGTTTAGATACAAGTCAAAACTGTGGGATTATTATTTTTGAAATGTGGTGCAATACTTCAGATACAGTAAAGGAAAAAATGGCAATAAAGTCCACAGGAAGTAGAGTTACTGTCATTAATCTGCAGCTTCAGCTCGATCTGTGCTCTGTGTGGATGTAAAGACACACATGAGGAACAATTCACTTTTTACTTTTAAAGAACACCTCAGACTGGATTAAGCATGGTTTTGTCAACTGGGGTCATTATTTGGGGAGGAAAATTTCTATAGATAATGTGGGTGAGATGTTGCAGCAGTTTACCACTTTACGAGAGGTGAGGACTAAAGTATTTAGTTTTGCTATTTCCTGAGATTGTATGTTGTGTCTGTGTCCAAATAATTTCCCAATAATTTCATCAATATAGGTTGTCTAAGTCTCAGTTTAAGTTTGATCCACAGAGCTGGAGTTGTGTTTTGTTTCATTCACATGTCTGAATAAACCTTTATTATGTGTCTGTTTGCATCTGTGCACTTCGATTTCATGTGCTTTTAATTCATTAGAAAAATACATAAAAATAAATGCATCAAATCATGGAGGCAGTAAGGTCCATGTACTATTTGTTCTTTTGATTTTCAATCAAGAATGAAGAAAATGGCAAAACAGTTTGTTATTTCATTATTACAGAAAAAAAAAAAGATTCCGACCTCTATTTCCAATATTTAAAGTTTATTTCAAAAACATTATTGTTTATTTTTTTAAAAAAGTCTTGTGCTTATCTTAATTTGAATATTTTTTTCTCTCTAGTTTATATGTCACAGACGTTCTCCTGTTTAGCGCTGCATGCACTGCAAAAATTTAAGATATTAGATATAACATTTAAGATAAGATATTAACATTTAAATCTATAAGAAAATGTTTTAAAAATAGTAAAATGATCTTGCTGTATGGACACAGTATTTTACTTGACAAGTTTTGTTCAAATAAACTCCCTCTAGACTAGAATGAAGCATCTCAGAGCTAAGTAAGTAGAGAATAAATCTGAAAACAAGACGAAGAACCTGATATAAGTTTTAAATCTTCTGAAAGCTCAATCAGATAAATTTTCGGCGTGTGAATTCAGAGTCAACTGAACAGAGAGTTTATCGCTGCTGCTTCCTGTTTTTCATCATGGAGTTCAAGAATTATTTTCTAAGACACAAAAGTAAACGCGTCGCATATCATTTTTCAGGTTAGCAGAACTTCTGGAGAATAAACCAGGGAGAATAAAATATCAAAATTGAAATAGGCATCGAGAGAGTTTTTTTTTTAAATTGTTGTATTTGAAATTGAATTTTTTTTTCCAGAATAATGAAAAAAAAAAACTGTTTTACCATTTGATTCTTTTTCATTCTTAATTGAAAATCAAAAGAACAAATGGTACATGGACCTTATTGCCTCCAAGATTTATTTATTTTTAAATATTTTTTCTAATGAATTAAAAGGACATGAAAGTGAAGTGGGCAGAACCATCTAGGACATCACAGGAAATAGAGGTTGAAATCTTTTTGTT
>KN502010.1:329-17137 GCA_000787155.1 Scartelaos histophorus | reverse complement strand
TCTATCTGTGCAATTTTTATTTTTGTTGCATTATCAATTTTCCTTTTACCAAAGATTCTACATTTAATTTTACTGAGATTCACTGATAATTTGTTGTAATCAAACCATTTCTTTAGCGTTGTAAGTTCTTTTTCAACGATGTCCGACAGCGGCTCTAAATTTTGACCAAAGAAGTAAAAAAAAACTAGTGTCGTCCGCAAATAAAATACATTGCACATTTTTTAGGACCTCACAGATATAATTTATAAAGAATATATTGGTCCAAGGACAGAGCCTTGTGGGACTCCATGCGTTATAGATTTTTTTTCAGACTTAAAATCATCCAGCTGTACATATTGTTTCCTTTCACTTATATCATTTTTTAGCTAGTCCATTTTAGCCAAAAGCACTTCATGGGGTGTAAGGAGTTACCTAATACTTCACTGATTTGTACTCACTCAGTTTTGAACGAGTGATTTTATTTTGACCAGTGGCTGTGAATGGATTTAAAGCTGTACTGGAGGCCTCACGTGTGGGTGAAGGTTGTACTTTACTAAAGAGACATCTGCCAGACAATTTCCCATCAGTCTACTAAGTCATAATTATGTTTAATAGCATCCTCCTTTCTTAAATGCAACAAGCCAGGGCTGGGTCTGCAGAGAGCAAAAGGTAAATAATGGCATTCGATGGAAGAGCATTGTCTTTGCACCTTTTTAAACCTCAAAAGCACCTCTGTCAGGCCTGGAACAAGGGCTGTTATTTAGCATGTGCATGGGTTGGTATGTTCTCATTTGTTTGGTAAATCTGTCGTTTCATTTCATCTAACGTGACAGTTTCCCCTACTTTGCTGTTGTGGTTGTGTACAGGGGACATTCCTCAGTTTTGATGGCTCTGGGAATCAACTGATTGATTGTGGACATGGTTGTTGGTTATTTTAGGCCATTTAAGGCTTATCATGGGGGGAAAAAAGCCCTTTAAGCTTGTGTTTTGCTCTAAATTAATTGAGAATCAGAATTGGTTAAGGATTAATTCATCTCACACATAGCGCAGATCAAAGTTCTGCATGAGCAACTGAGTGGAAACATCTCCATCCAACTGCCACAGGAAACACAAGCTAAACACGCTATAATTCAATAAGGCATCATGGGCTTTATAGGGTATTTAGTTACAACAGAAATAGATTTTTTTTATACCATAAACCATCTGCCCCTGAGGTACATGCTCAAACGCAGCTTTTAATAATAGCAATGTAATGTCATGCTGATTTATGCTTAGTTACAAAAACGACGCAAAGCTGTTTTTTGTCCTAATTTGTTGTTTTGCGTTGCCAGTTTCAGTGCCGCCGTCCCGATCTCCTGTTCAGTCTTAACTTGTCGGTGAACACGCAGCAATAACGTGACTATGAGATTCACTCTGGATTCAGACTGGAGTCACAATATTGACTGTAAGACATTTAGAGAACTACATTACCATTTATTGTCAAAATCGACATATTAACATGTTGAATAAGTTTGACACGTGCGTCCGATTAAAGTACTGCACTACTACATGGTCTTCTTCATGCTCCTATTCACCCTTATGTTGTCTTTAGTGTATAATTTTGTTAAATGCATTACTGAAATAAAAAAAAAAAAAAACAATCAAACAAACTAAATAAACGGGAGCTTGAAGTTAGAGATTGACTCGTGTTACTCCAGTGTTGATTCAATATCACATTTAGCTGCGTAAATTCATCTTAATCTTAATTTTTCCTTTCAAAAGACTCAATGGAAATATAACAGAAGAGTGCTTTAGAAGGTTTTAGAGGGAAAAGTGGGTGCTTGTGGGCCAAAAAAACACTCATCTGGACTGTCATTTTACTGTTTTATATGAACCGGTCTGTTAATATCATTGTGAGGCTGTGTGTGCAATAGTTCTAACCACGTCACTCCCGAAAGGGTTTCGTTGAATGAGTTTTTTTACTTAGAATCCCAAGTACGGTGTGGAAATAGATGATTGGTTTACACAGAAACATTTTGAGCACTTCTACCGGAACACACGATTCAGCCACAATACAAGGGACTCGACGTACTTTAAAGTTTGAAAAGCCTTAATTTAATTGGGCTCAATTATTGTCTGAGAACATTAAAAGCTGTTGCTATTTTTGCTTTCCCACATAGCCGCCCACGCTCTGAAGAATCATGTTCAATGGAAATATTAGCTCCCAGCCAAAGAACTCCTTCAGTATATATTCGTGTATGTCGGTTAACTGAAGCATATTTAACAAAACATATTTTACTTAACAGTGCACGATATACCTGATGCAAGATTAAGATGAGAATGGACTTGTGTTGCCAGTTGTATCATAATTATCATATTTGTAAAATCAGTCATTCCTTAAAGGGGATGCTAAATGATCTATTTTCTTTCTGGGGGTCTGAGGCATGGGTCTAATAAAATAACTGGATAGGGTATTGCTTCTTAGTAGGTGACTGCAGTTGACGTAGTGGTCACCCACTGGTTCTACAGCGAAAAAAATCCCATGGGCTGAACAAAGATTTTTCTCATAGAGCGCAATTTAACCACAAACTGCTCGTGTTCAAACTGCTTGTGTTCAGCTGACAGGGACCTACAGTTTCCATAAAGGTTGGATTTCCGTGTCGATTTTTACCTGTTTTTGGACTTTTTCTCAGCTCCAAACCCTTCAAGTATCTTTTTAAAACAGATTTTTTAAATTGTTAGCTCTGGCTTCACTTTGCTCTAGCTACTCTCGCTCTGATTTGTCACGTGATTTGTTCAGTGAGCAGGTGAGCTATGCAACCAGGCCAGTCTGGACATGTGCCATTGAACTTGCCCCATTGACTTGAGTGTTAAGACCCCGGGACTTGGTCTGAACTGGAGTCAGACTCGCCATCGTATTCTCCAAGGATCAGTAGAAAATGCTCTTGCTATCTATTTTTGCGACATATTATAGTATTTATTATAGCTTTTTATATTTTTACTCTGTGTTATTATAATATTTTGTGATGTGCGAGCTACTGTGCCCAAGCAATTTCCCTCGTGGATCAATAAAGTTTAAGTCTAAAGCTCCCAGACAAAATGGGGATAGACGAATAACCCAGTAAGTGCTGTGGTTTATTGCTAGTTGTTAAGTGTAGTGCTAGTCCTGTGTGTGCCCTTGTGTTGCATTCGTGTGGTGTTTAATGCTGTTGGGCAGATGTTGTACTTAGTGTGCGCTCCCTTTGTGTATAGAGCGTACGACACCACAGCACACACTGGGGATGGTCTGGGTGTGCGGTGGTGTTAAACAGTCTTGGAATTGGCATTTTTTAACACACAACATATTTAGATCACTCGCTGTTTTGACTCGCTGTTACACAATCACAATAAGTGTATATTCAACTACCGTATATTCTGGACTATAAGGCACTACTTTTTTCTCGCAGTTTGAACCCCGCGGCTTATACAACAGTGCGAATAATATATGGACGGATTATTTATTTGGCAACACAGCGGATGCAGAAAACGCCGCTGTCTGTGCAGTGAACTCATGGATCTAGGGTTAAAATGAAGTCGCAGCGTTAAGTTAGCGTTAGTTTCAGCGCTAAAATAGTTTATCCCCGTGTGATAAAATACGTGACGACGCTAAATGAACATTAGTGAGGGGGACACGTCTTACCCGTGTGCGTTAAATGCAGCTGAGGCGTAAACGACAAGAAGAAACGTCTCAAACTTCAGTCGCCGAACGTCCACTCAGACCTGATCCATAACCTTCCCCCGGGAGAGTCTGAAATCTGCTGAAATCCTACGAGACTCCGACAAGATCCAAGACCCGACAGCGTCTCTTTGTGCAGGAGACATGTGCAGTAGAGACGGGGAGAGACGGGGGATGTGCAGAGGAAGACGCTCGTTTGATTGGGTTTTAAACAGTTATTTTACGCTTAATAGACACACACTCGTCATGGAAAACACGCAAAGAAATGATGCAGCTTTTAAGTTAAAGGCGACTGATCTGAAGAAGGACGTAGAGCTGCTGCTGTAAACTCTGCATCAGTGAGTCGATGGTGACGGCAGCGACGAACTGACTCAATGCAAAAAGACGACAAACACTTTAAAAGGCAATAAAAGCAGCCCGAACTTGAAAACGTTCTTGAAGACGAGGACGTGAGGCTTATATTCAGGTGCGGCTTATATACTGTATGTACAATTACAAAATTTAGTTGAAATTTAGTTGATGCGGCTTATATTCAGGTGAGCTCTATAGTCTGGAATTTACGGTAATAAAACTACAACACATTGCCTCAGGTTTATGAAGTTGTAGTGCATTTGTATCATGCTTTTTTTGTATATTTATTAAAAATGGCGATAAGCTAGTGAGCTGGGCCTTGAACAGACAAATTCTCGAAACTTCTCAAAACATCTAAAACAGGGGTGTCCAAACTTTTTGCAAAGGGGGCCAGATTTGGTGCGTTAAAAATGTAGGGGGGCCGACCTTGGCTGACGTTCTTTACATAGAACAACAATATATTTAAACAAATTTCAGCAATTTCAAGCATTCTGTGTTTCACATTTGCTTTTTTATTTTAATTTCAGCGATCTTAAGCATGTCTTTTGGTTCATTTGAAACATGCATATCATATTCAATTGAATATTCACTTAACTTCACTTTTTTAACACTTTAACTTTTTTTCTAACGGTTAAACAGAAGTAATTGTACTCTTGAGTGCAAATTACATTGGAAACATAAAAAAATATCTCACCATGGCAGTTCAATATTCACAGAAAATTTTAATAAAATAACAGAGAAATGAGCAAGTAATAGTCATATCAGTAGTGCAGAGCTCATTTGAAATATGACATATTTGTAACTATAAATGTTGATTTGATTATTAGAAATTTTAGAAAATTGGAGACAAAAAGTCACACATTTAGTGTGTGAGCTGCACCATATGCAGGTAACAGTGCTGCTGCCCAATGTATTAAGTCTATGTGCGGGCCAGACGTTATTGATTTTATGACAGACCTCTTAAGCCATATTTTTGATCAGGGAATGTTATAACGTGATCGAAATATTTAAAAAGTTAAATATCATAAATCTTCTTTAACTCTTTTTTTAATTCTCTAAACTAGTCCAAATGGTGGTGGTGGATTTGACCCATTCCATCAAAGAGTCAATTACAATAACCACTGGACATAAAGCGCTTATTTAAAGAGAAGATATGTGATTTATATAGTGGATTCTTAACTTAATTTGAAAACAAAAGCCAAGAGCTGCAGCGCTTTTTCCAGATCTGTTCCCCACTCATCTCCTCTGAATATCTATTGTTTTTTGTAATTCCATTTCCATTTGACTTTGGTGCGAGATGACATTTATTTCGCAGGGTAATTTAAGCCCCCCCGCTGAAGTCTTAATTTGACTCCCACATTCAACACTTCTCATTTTACACCGTATTAAATGAATTGTCTCCGTTTTACCAACATGATTAGAGCTGCAGATGGAAGACAGCGCTGCTACATTTGTCAGGCATCCAGGCAGATCCAAGCGCGAACACTGCCTAAACTTCCCTTTCAAATGATTGGTTCTTTTAATTGGGGCTAATGGAAGTGTGCTCTTGTTTGACTTTTACAACCGCTGGCTTTAGCTGCAGGGGCATTGAAACAGCAGAGAGATGACTCAGGAGAGCACAGTCCAGGATGGGCTTTATTACTCCATAAAAGGCCATATTGTGCTGTTTTCAGATAATATTGAACTACAACAAAGAGGTGACGACATGACTTTACATTTTACATCATCGATCTAATAATAAATACACATGTAGATGAATGCGGAGGAAAAATGGTTGCACTTACCACAGCCGCAGGATAATCTCTGGATGGGAAGAGTGTGAAAAATCCACTGTCCCTCACATCTTAGGCGGTGAATGAGCATAGCCTTTAATCTAGCCCTCACAGCACTGCATAGACTTACTGCCGTGATGTATGTAAAAAAAAGTGGTATCATCTCTCCCACAATGCGAAGGATGCAGGCTGCCAGAACAACAGCATCCACCTTTGTTAGATGCAAATATGCGGTGGATAGAAAGATGCTCCGTTTTGCAGCTGGAATCCCAAAGGTATTCTCCACAACATTTTTTGCTTGTGACAGCGATGCATAGTCCAGAAAACAGCCATAGTAAATATCTTTAAAGGGAAAGTCAACATTTTTCACAATAAAATATGGAATCTTTACCAAGACTTTGGCTCCCAGTATGACCTCGTCAGCTGGTGCATTCAGACCAGCGCTGATGCCACAAAGATGCCACCATGAGTTACTCTACCACAGTCTCCTGCTCACACCGTCCTTACTCAGTATTCAGTAGGAATCTAACAATAACTGAAATATCGTGATATCGTATTGTCCAAAGTCTCACAATAATATCGTATCCATCACAATATATCAAAGCACATGTCTCTTTGCTTAAATTCATTGTTGTGGTGCAGCGATAGCTATAAAAAAGAGGGAACTGCATAGACCATGATCCTTTGCTGTTTCAGTGCAGGCTACATGAAGATTATGTATCTTATTTTTGTATTATAACAGTACCAGAGACTTATCATGGCATGTTAAAAGAAAAGGTATGTTCACAGTTTTGTAAACCTCCACAAAATATCAGAAAAAAATATTGTACCATAAGATTCATGTCAAGAAAATATCGTACAGAGAGATCTGGATATATATTGTTATATAAATATCATACTGTGAGCTTCATTCCGTGATGGTATTTGTATCAGAGACTTGGATATTGTTACATCCCGAGTACTCGGCATCTACCACTGCACTCATCAGCAGTGAAGTCCTGGATGAACACATGCTTCTGGATGAACACATGTTTCTGGATGAACACATGCTTCTGTGATGAACACATGCTTCGGTGATGAACGCATGCTTGTGGATGAACACATGCTTGTGGATGAACACATACTTCTGGATGAACACATACTTCTGGATGAACACATGTTTCTGGATGAACGCATGCTTCTGGATGAACGCATGCTTCTGGATGAACGCATGCTTCTGTGATGAACACATGCTTGCACAGTGCAGAGGAGAGTGTATGGGGACATGCTTCCATCTATGTCCTCAATAAGGTGGGAGAAGTGCCGCTTCTTACTGTCTCCTTTCATTTTTGTAGCACTGTAGGGAATTTGGAGGAGTCTTTTGAGAATCCCATAGAGGACCGTTTTTAAGTACTTTTTTTAAATGTCAAATTTAGAATCATTTGCTGCTGTGCCTGTACTTGTTCTGCTCCATCAATATAAACTGTATCTCTGTGAGACAAATAAAGTTTGAATCTTGTAAATGACGTGAACCCTCGCTCGGGTTTCCTCTATGGTTTCCTTCCTTTGCCTCGTCTGAGCTTTGGGACACTTAGTACGGCACATTGGATTGACAGCTGAAAAACAGAGGATCAAGGAGAAAGAAGTGAGGAAAGAGAAATGAAACTCGGCTACTGTTCCTTATACCTCCTCCCCCCTCACTTTCCTTTAGTCGTCCAGGTACTGCCCAGTTTAGCAGCTCTATCTGAAATGTGGCTGTGGGTAAAGTTTAGGTGTTTAGTTCCTCAAATGAACAGACTGAATGGCAGACTTAAAGGCAGAGCTAAAATAAGATTCTTGCAAATTCTTAAGGATGAAGAAATGGCCCAGCAGACACAGTACGCCCACCCTGTGACAAGGAAGTTTTTTCTTACCTGATTGTGACAGCTTCTGTTTTGGATCAATGCTCGGTCTATAATTGGTGTCCTTTTTCATTATGTCCTGGCCAGTGTTTGCAAGGATTTCCTCCATCTCCTCTGCACTCATCCTGAAATATTCATGCTGTTTCTCCCGGTTCAACTGAAGCTCCCGGACTAAGTCGTGATAAAGTCTTTTTTTCCTCCCGTAGCCTGTTGATAGCGTGCCCCCACGTTATTTTCTTTTCTCCTTGCCTGACAACGCAGGAGAAGCAGGACAGCTATTTTTATACTTTTTATTTTTACATTAAACGTTGCAGCTATCCATAGTCCAATTAGCTGTATGATCAGACAGAGACATTTGATATATTTCATTCCCACGCCTTTTCTCAGACTTCCAAACATATCAAAAGGAACAGTGCATCAAAGAACAGACTTTTTAGCGTCTAATATCATGTTCCAAATAGCCTACATTGGTCTCATTTGCACTGGAAGATCTACAGCCTTTCACTTGATGTTTCGTAGGTTTTTCCTCCTCAAAACTGTTAATAGAAAGAGTAAAACATAAAAAAAAAACCTGCGCCCACGCTTAGTTGGAAAATAAAGCTGAGCGTTGCAGCAGTCGGTGTTTTGATGTTCTTCAAGTGCATCAAATGACTTGTGTGTGTTGACCTTTTTCTAAACAAAAAACACTCATTTATTTGAAAATCTGTTTGCTAATGCGAGCTTGGGACTGTCATTATCTCCGCCAAGGAGATTATGCGATCGAGTCGGTTTATTTATTTATTTATTTATTTGTCTGTGGACAGGATTTCTCGGAAAGTACTGGACGGATCTTCATGAAATTTTTACCAGGGGTAGATCTTGGCCGAAGGACCACTCCATTAAATTTTGGTGATGATCCAGATTCGGACCTGGAATTTGGATCTGGATATACAATCTCAGTGAGATTTCTCGGAAACTACTGGCTAGATCTTTATGAAATTGTCACCAGAGGTAGATCTTGGTGCAGGAACGACTCCGTAAAATTTTAGTGATGATCCGGATCCAAATCTGGATTCTGTGTCCACGTCATCCTTTGGCGGAGATCAGAAATCTTGGATTGTTCTTGTTTTATGCATGAGATTTGTTTAATGTCACAGATCAGCTCACCTGTTGTAGTTCACACTTAATAATACATCATCTGCAAAGTATAAATATGGTCATTCGAGCTTGTGGAAAAAAAAACCAAAACAGTCTGACAGAGGCAGGTACACTACAGCACCATTCACACAAGACGCTCTCACCCTTATTCAGTTACAAAAATACCTAGAAGAACAGGGATTCTGACTGTGAGCGGGGTCGCCTCTCCACTGATCTGACCTGTAACTTGGTCTGGTTTGTTCTCCGTGAGGATAGAAAGGTTTAATGCTGTACTGTGAAACATTCCAGGCAAAGCAATAACAACTCTATAGAGAAAAGCGTTTGACGGACCATCCAGCAGAAAAGTAACGCAATGCACCTTTTAAATCTGCTTTGTTCAGGATCCTTCCAGTGGGCCTACAAAACTGAACCTGCAATCTAACAACCATGAATATTGGGGTTTTTGAAGATGAATCCAACCATTTTGCCTAAAAGTTCTGTACCTCTTTTTACTGTCTCCAAAAAAAATGTGAAAACCCAAACTTCATCCTAATTATTCATAGCAAAGTGGCTATAAGCACTTTTCACAACTTTCAGAGGCCAGTGTGGAGTTTTGCCATGATGGTAAAAATGACAAGTACTACTATGCTAACGTGCACTTTCTGATTAGTGGAAAATAAAAAGGCTTTCTAATTAGATGCACAAATACATTAAGTTCTTTAAACTTTCTTTATTGAAAGTATAAGCGTGTGTGTATCAAGTTCTTAACGTTCATATTATTATTATGATTCGTCTGGTGAATAAATTGTCTTTTTATGTTAGGGTTCATCATGAAATTAAAATAAGAAAGGTTTTACAAAATTAATCAGGCCATGTGGAAATGAATACTCATCTGCTCAAACTGTCTGTTATCATCTACATATTTGTTTAATTTTCAATGAAATGTTTGGAGCAGCTTTGGCTAAGTGAGTCTAAAAAACTCAAATTGGCAGGACATTTGCAGGTAAAGTTTGTTCACTTCTCATGTGTTTGATTCAGGCTCTCACTTGCTCATACAGGTGCACACATAATCTTGGGGGTTTTAGGCAGTTTTCCAGCTGTGCTTTTTCCATTTTCCTGCTAAATTTTCCAGAAGAGCTTTTTTCCACCTGTAAAGCAGAACGCGACAAAATCATTGCAAGGTGGAAGCCAATAATACATGTACCTTCACAACTGGAATAATGGCTCTATGTCATACAGAGTTCAGTGCTCTTTAGTGTTCTATGAGGCTTTGAGAAACATTCTTATGGAGGCTGGAGGTGCTGAGGTTAAGGTTGTACTGACTGACCAGGAGCTGTGAGTATTTTACTGTCAGTTATGTTCTGCTTGTGTTTGTGTCCATTACTTTACATTACAACTGTGGCAAATGTCCTAGGAGCACCCTCACACACAAGTGACTGGGCTTCATAAACATCTATCACCTGACACCTGACCTACCGTGTTTAGCCTGCTGCCTCGGACTCTCTACTGGTGGCATTTCACTACTAAAATGAATGAAAGCAACAGTCAGAGTTATGGCTAGTTCAACTCCAAAGTGCATCACAAGAACCATTTTTCAGGGGGAATTATGTATCTTCTCTTCAGCGGGACCTTTCTGCAAAGTGTCTTCTGCCTTGAAAGAAAATAAGAGGATTTTCATTAAGCTTGAATGAGTTCATCTGGCTGCGGTGTATTCTGTGTGCTCCATTTGATTCACTTCGCCGAATGGCTAGTTATTACTTTCAGCTAAACCTCCAGACCTGACTGAACCTGGCCTAAAGCTGGACCAGATTCATCTCTTCATTTTGGACAATAATACATTTTTGGAAACAGAGCCAACGGGACAGCGGATCGAGGATACAGTCTGCTTTAGTCTTCTGGAGAAGGTTTGGGGCCTGATGACGGAGCCTCCCTGTTAAATAGTGTGTAAATGAGCTGCTCCGGTGTTCTGCTGAGCTGTTGGAGTGATGCTGATACCATGTGTTTGTGTTGTGACCATAGCCTCTTACTGTTGTTATAGCAAATTCATGAGTAAAAAGTTTCTACAAACGCAGCAGTTGCTGTGCAGTTTTCTGAGCACTGAAGGACACCGACTACGACTACGACTCTGCTGAAGTGAATTGGAAACAAAATGATTTGGATATGGATGATTTTAGATTTTTACTAAGAAACCACTTTTCCTTGATTGCCCTGGTCCCATGCCATTGTAATCAGTGTGCATCTAATGAAACTACAGCAAATTGCATCAGGTTTCAGAAGCTGCATTTTTTATATAATGTTGATTCATATCTAATGAGGCCGGACTTTTTGGAGCCTTTTGTATGGTCCCGCCTCCTACATATGCACACACCATTATGCTAAAATCGGACAGCCCCAATATCTGGGGCCTAAACATGGCTGCCCATTCAAGCCAATGGGCCGAGCTCAATCACTCAGTGTCTCCAGATTAGCCAAGCCCGGCTAGGAACTTCCAGTTGCTCAGTGCCCATTGAACATGTATCGCAGTGCTCTCTCCAAGGAGCACTGTTTTCACATCCATGTCACCAGTAGCTAGAGCGAAGCAGAGCAGAGCCGAAGCAAACGATTAAAAAGCTGCTTTTAACATAAGTGACGGATTCTGGGCTGAGCTGAAGTTTAAGATCTTAACACAGGTAAACAAAATGCCACATAATTCAACCTTTTCGAAAGCTGTAGGTGCCCTGTCAGCTGAACACACTGTGATGACATTGCACTCTATGGGAAAAATCCTTCGGCTGTAGTACCAGTGAGTGGCCACTAATCCAACTTGAGACAGCTTTAAGCAGCAATACCCTGTCCAGTTATTTTAATGGATCCAATGTTAAATCCTGGTGGATCATGAGGATACTGTAAAGATATTCATTACTGTTCTGAACTCACTGGAACTGGTCACACAAGACGAAGAGGAGAAGCTGCAGTGAGTTGGTGGAGTTTAAAAGAGTGATAGTGGGTGGGTGTGGCTACTAGCCACCTCAGCCAAATATCAGATATTGGTAAAGTTTCAAAAGATCCACATTAGTGGATACCTCGCATGTAACAGCTCCACGTAGAGTTTACATCACCAGCCACCACTGACAAAAGGCTTTACCATTTCTACTACTAAAATGGAGTAAGGTCCAGTATTGCACATGACTTGTGTGTCTTTGAGTTGCTCTTGGTGGGGCTCATGAGCACAGCCCCGGGCACAGGCTCTGGTACTGGGGGAGCAGAGTGAACGTGACAGCCAAAGCCTATAAGCTGCACAGTGAGGAGGCGTCATGTATGAAGTGTGTGCCCCAGCTCTGAACCTTAGCTTTAAAGAGCCAGCACTCACTATATTAGCACTGCTTTGAAAATGATATACTGGGTGTCACTGAGATAACAGTGAGAAGAGGAAATACATGTCTATTTAATTTTACATGTCTATTGGACATAAAGGCATGTTTCAGTTAAAGGAACTGTGTGGCTAGCACTCTTACATTTTTGAGAAAAACAAAAAAAAAGGAACTACATTCACAACTGAACCTGTGCCAGAGCCTTGACCTGCAGAGGACACATACACGTTTGTCTAAATGTCAATATATGAACAGGTCATGCCTCATGTAAAAGCTCAGAACCTCCAGAACTCCCTCCCTGAGCTGCAGAGGCTGCACTAGCACTGACTCCTGACTGGTAGCGGCTTACTGCTGTGGCCAATAAACTGCTGTAGAAAAACATTAAGAAAACTGAAGAGATGAAGTTTTATAAAATAACCTCTGGAATAACATCAGTTGTGACCAGTTTACTGTGATAGTATCTGTTGTGGCAGATGCATATATAGAATAGGAGTGTATTAGTGGCGTGTGTGCAGCAGTAGTCTGCTCACAGCCACTGCCTGATAAACAGGGCATTATAGAGACTATCCATTTGCCTGAAGACGCTGCAGATGAAATACAAGAGCGCGGCTTCTGGGAAAGCCAATGCGATTTGATGCATTACTCAACATGTCAGAAAGTATTTTTCCAATTTATTCTGTGTAACTTTAGGAGAGTTGGAGGGACATTTGTTTTAGGGCAGCCAGCCGGGTGCATCTGGAAAAGGCAGAGGCAGACTAACAGGGGCAGGGGGAGTCAGCGAGAGCTCAGGCCAACACCACAGGACACATGACAAGAGCAGAGGCACATGCATGAGGGGCTTTTCATTACAGCTGGGGTGGCTGGATTTAATAGCTGATCTCCCTCATTAGCAGCACAAAACCTTTGGCACATTGTTAAAGCCACATCAGGTACTTAACAGTGCTGAAGGTGAGTCAGCCAAATTACAAATGGGCCATAATGTCTCATAATGAGGCCTGCATGTAAACAGAGGCAGGGCAGTTTCACTCTGAAGCTCCTCCCACTGGGGGCAGGAAAACAGACGCGCAATAGCTTCTGGATGGAAGCCAAAAGGTTTTTGCAAAAACAAAATCTACTTTTCAAAGCTTTTAACCATGTTATAGCTGCTCTCCTTCTTATTTCCCTTTTCAAATTTGTATTTGAAGTGATTTGTGCATGTTTGAGTAATATTTAATCACTTATTAGGCCTGAGCTTCAGAAGCTGGTGAAGTATAGAGCAATGCTACTAATGGCCGAGAAGTGAAATTTGACCAGCAACCTGCTACACCACTGGTCTCCAACCTGTGACCTGGCAGCCCCCAGTAACTCTCACCCGATTCCAAGTATCACCAAGGGATTCCTGAATTATACATATTGGGCTGAAATAGTAACATTTGATGCTCAGTTTTGTGAACTAATAAATGGATAATAGTCAATATTTTATAGGCATCTAACTGCTCCCTAATTAAAGCTGTGGCTCTTATATATATTCAGTTTCAACTGCTAAAATAAGCAGGACAAGGGAAAAGGTTGGAGAGTCCTGCTTTACACACTACACTGTCCTCTTAAAGGTTTGCAGTAGAACTGTTCTTGGGGGGAGTTTGAAGTACATTTAAATGACATGATAATTTGGGGAAAAATATCCTCTTCATGTCTACTTTTTTATAAAGAGGGAGCCTGATCACCACTCGCTCTTTAGCGCCTGGAAATAGGCCCAAACAGATGATGAGTTTATTTTAGTGAATAAGCTCAATGGTCACCATCATTTACAACCAAAGTGACACTTCTCTCACTTCAGATAAACAGACATTAATGGTTCACTCATTGATTCTGCAGTAATTTTCCATGTTTTTCAGCCCCCTGTGATATATTTTCTTTATTTTTCTCCTCATAATGAGCCATGTTTGTTTAGTTTTTAGTTTTTGTTTTTTTTTTTTTATAGATGGACCATGCGTGTCTCTGACTTGCTAATTCTCCAGTCAGTCACGCTTTATGTCCTCACAAAGTATTGAAGATCTGGAGATTCTGGATCCCAGGGAGCATGAAAACTACAGTATTTTTGGCACATGAAAGTTTACCTGTGTAAATCAGATGGTGCTGTGGGTGTGTGTTCATGCTAAATGTCAGGACACCGTTAGTCCGTCTTAACTGTGCGACTGTGGCTGTGCTATTTGCAGTGAGCTGTCTGTTCTGAGATAAGACAGAACACGTGTTTACAGCTCACCAGGGCTCTAACCACCATCGCACTTTTATCAGATGTTTTAATTGGAAAGTGCCGGCTCCTTCCAACAGAACAGGACAGATGGAAGCGCTGCCAGTTCACTTAAATCTATCTAAAGCTATCAAGTGCTTAAGAACTCTGCCTCCGATCTGAACCCACCCACGGCAAGAGCGCTAGATTACAAAACAACCACGGTGAACTATAGTGTTGCCAAGATACAAAAAATTATAGTTGTAAAAACACTCTTTATCAAGTCAACAGAATGTGATTTTCAAGATTCAACCATAATAGTTTATTTTCTGTTCCCATGTCGCCTTATGTCTGTGTAATCCCTCAGATGGCGTAGATTGGCAGCCTTGCTTCTGTCCTTCTGCCCCGTGGTACCTGTGACTACAAATGTGGAGTGAATGAATGAATAATGCAATGTAAAGCGGTTTAAGTGTCCAAAAAAGTGCTATATAAAACTGATCGCTTATTGTAACTGTGAATTTTTTGAGCTCCTTTTAGTTTTTCTGGGCATATTTGTAACTATTTGAAATAAAATTGTTTGGTGTTTATCTCTGACCCTCTCTCGCAGTGATAGTGTTGCTTTCTCTCTTTTCACACTGTACACTCCATTACGCAGCAGTTGATCAGCAGGGCTCTGTGGATCACACCGTCCGACGGTGGTGACAGCGGCCTGGTCACACGGACTCTCCGGCCCCCAGTGCTCCGCACAAGTCCCCCGCAACACCAGCGCTCGGCGGGGACCCAAACGCCAGCGCCGTTACACCGAAAGACACGTGTCCAGAGGAGAGACACCTACAGGGAGACAAGGGTAGTACGCAAGGACAAACTTCTACACCAGTGGGGCAACCTGTTTGGAGCAGCAGGCGATGTTGAGCTAGTCTTGGTCCGGACTTGCTTCGCTGCAGGATTTGACCTGTGATGGATGATTTGGATGCAGGAAATGTTGATTTAATGGAGGAAACAGACCCAGACACAGCGAGGAACGTGCAAACTCCACCCAGAAAGTCTCTATCGGCCAAGAGTCCAGAACCTTCTTGCTGCGAATTATAAGTCATAAGCCACTCACAAGCAGTGATCTGAAAAATGACATTACTTTTAGATTATAGACTTTATAGGGCTGGGGGGAGTGTAGTTTCACCCACAGCGTTCTGCTCAAGCCAAATTAAGTCAGACTAGCAGTTATAGCAGATCATTTGCAACCAGGGACCATATTTGGAAGTTTAAATGCACGAAGAGCCAATCAGGAGCGAGGCTGTTTGAGGTACCTGCCCCTTTTCTCCCACATTATTGGTTTGACAGGGGGCGGGGGCTTAACAACAAGGCAAAATGACTGATTGATCTGATATTATTGTTCAAATGTTGGACAAAACATGGACAAAATAGCAAAATACAAAGAGCATAATGTAGAGCGGGTAAATACAAACATTTAAAGACTGAAAACAGAGCCGGGCATCATCAAGAACACAATTTGTTCTATAGAAGTCAGTTGGATGGAATCAGTTCATGGCCTTGCTCATTTCTTAGTGGACTAGCTATAATGAAAGTTTGTGTTTGATATTTTTCTCACTAATATCGTGCCTTACCTGTCTCCCTGATTTCAGGGGATGTTGTTGACAGGCAGTTTAACCAATTAGTGAGACAAACAAATCACACAGAGGACTGAGAAACAGAGCAGAGTTTGGCTGAATCAACAGAAGATCAAACTATTACTTATCTCAAGAAGAATAAGTAAGTATATATTTTGTCTTAATGTTACACAAATTTGCAAGCGGAGACGCCATCTGCACTGGAGAGACGTGATACAAATTAGCAGCGGCGGGTGGATCTTTTCAAGTTTGGACAGTTTGAACAAATACAGTAATAAATACTAAACAGTAAATACTAAATACCAAAAAGGAATTTGAATAGAATTCTAAATACAATCAATAAATTAAATGCTGTCCCACTTTAACTAAAGCTTTTAACTGTATGTTTTTAAGATGTGTGTAAAATCCCTCAGTCGTCCAGGTAGAATCCAGGGCAAAAGAAAAAAATCAATTTGTCAACTGGACAAAAGTTTATTTGGTCGAATATGTTTTGCAGCTCATCCAAGTTGCTTCTTCAGTTCTGGTCAGACTCAGGAGGACACAGTCTTATATCTGCTGCAGGGAGGAGCTAAATACAATGTAATTACATAGAAACAAACACATGTTTGTTTACGGTTTCAGTTTAATAGCTCAGTCTATTGAACTTGTCATAAGTGTGGGGGTCATCATTAGTATTATAATATAGGCCCATAATGGGTGATTACACCTCTGGGTCTGACCTGGCTCGCCCTATTGTTTTCTTTGTTTTGATTTAGGTTTGAGGAGAGAGTTATAAATGAGAGATAGATGATGTCTGAGGCCTCCATTTCTGTTCATTAAAATAAAATGATGG
>KN502008.1:13848-29181 GCA_000787155.1 Scartelaos histophorus | reverse complement strand
GGGGGTACTGGCTTTACCGCAGTATCACTAGATTTCTGCACCACTCATCAAAACTCTGCGGCATGCAGACAGGAGCTGGGGGGGAGGGCACTTACTAGATCCGCGCTCTGTAGCCTCTGTGAACGGTCCTCTTCCTCATCCATTTTTAGTTCTCAGATTTTCATTTCGTTTCTGTGTGCTTGAATCTCTTTTATTTGCGAGCTTTTTTTCTTCTCTTGCCGCGGTACAGCAGACCTATTTTCTCCAGCTCCCTGTAGCTCTCGGCCAGGTTGAGTCGCTCCGTAGGGCGCATCTTTAGAGCTTTTGAAGTGTCTTGTTGTATGATAAAATGGCAAAAGACGGAGAAAAGGGAGAGTGGAAGGAGTTTATATGGAACCCACGAACGAGGGAGTTTTTGGGTAGGACGGCGAGCAGCTGGGGTAAGTACTGTGAAATACAGCACTGTGTATCACTGCCGCAACCCCGCCGTAACAGGTCGCTCCTAATGTAATGCCATGTAATTTAATGTAATGTAATTTAATGTAATGTCGTGTAAAGCCTGGAGTTCCCTGCCTCAGAGAAACATGGGAAAAGTTGAGGGCGGCTGTCGCTGTCCACTCCGCTGTGGTGCTGATTCTGATGCGGCAGAGCGTACGCCGGGATACGCCGGCAGTAAAGGCTCTTTCTGATTGAATTGCTTCATTTATTTATTAATTTCCGTGGCTGCTCTGCCCGCAGTGCTCTCAGCAGAAGGGTGTAGGCATATGGGCTTGCTTTAGTTGGACCGGGGCACGCTGCTGCAGTGTTGCTGCTGAACAGGTCTCAGTCTGTTGCAAAGTGCACATCATCACATCTCAGAGGAAAGGCTTTATTCAGCCGCAGTCAGGGCAGCTTTTGCACATTAGGACCTTTTGCTTAGAGCTGCACAAGGTGTAAATGATGTTACATAGGTATATTATTTAATCATATATACAAATACAAGTGGGCCTACTGAACCTTCTCTCAGCCTGTATTCATCAGGCTGCCAGGAACTGTTTGAAAGATTCATGACATGATAGGCACATATGGCTCTGTTCTAATGACATTGGCGCATTTTAATCTGGGTAAAGCCGAGGGACAAATGCTATTTGTATCACCCCCAACCCGGCCCCTCCCAGTGTGTGTAAATCAGTGAGCAACTTAATCCTAATCTAATGACTTCATTGGCTGTTGGGGAGGTATCATTGTGGGACCGTACTTTGAGATAAGTCACCTACTTTCAGGAACTTTGGGTTATTTTTAAGTCTTTCTAATCTTCACAGTAACAATGCTTCCTGAGCCATAATTGCTATAATTAACCAGTTTTTTCAGTGCTGTCTTGGTAACTGTGACTGATGAATGAACAATCTGTCATATACTATGGCTTCTCATTGACTGAATCTTCCTTTAGTTCTTCCCTCTTACACGGTATGCCTTAATCCAGCTCAGTGTGTCCCAGGTGCTTCAAGGTCTGCTGGCCTTTTTAAGCTGCGCTCTAAGGCTCGTTAATTAGGCTATTTATGTAGCTGCTCCACCACTATATGTTGGTCGGCAGCTAAACTTGTCCTTTCTTCTTCTGCACTTCCTCACTCACTCCAGGATATAACATGGACAGCACTGACTGTACCTCCAGTAAATTACCTCTTGTTATAGCCATGACAGAGCAAAGAGCAGAGCACAGGTCTGGCAGGGCAAATGCTGTTTCTGTTGGTAATGACAGGATCTAATTTATGTCAGGAGAGGCAGATCAAAGAGGAACCAAGCCCAGATCTCTTGTGTCTTCTGCTTTGTTTTAAGTGCTTTAATGATATGAAAATAACACTGTAAGTAGACCACTTCTGCAGTTCTGAGGGTAATGCACAAAGCAAATAAGGAGGAACAATTACCTCTATTGAAATGAGTATGTTTTTTCCTCTAAAAACAACAAAAGACCTTGTAAATATGAAAGAAGATTATTTAGTTTGGGGAGTTTACATCAAGGCTAGCTTTATTTATCCTAGCCTTGTGTTTGATGATTGCCGCCTCATTGCATAACAAACCTTGCTAATTAACAGTGAAAGCAAAGGGACACCTCCAGCCACTATGAGTGAAGAAAGAGCTGGATACTGAACCAGTGCTTTTGTCTTGTGCTTTCAACAGCCATCTGTGACCCTAACCAGGAGTGAAATAGAGCCAGTGGCCTGTCCATCAGCAGCTAGACACTTAACCCTACACCCTTCATACAGGGGACAGTCCCCATGTACCTGACCCCTCGCTCCACGTGCACTGTCAAAGACCCCCACATGGGCTCATGTTTGTGGATAACACAACCTCTCCCTGTAACTAGGAGGCTTTCACCTTCTAGTGTATCCTGTATTTAGTTACTTTATTACAAAAATATTGAATCTAGTCACACATCTTAAACTTAATGGATGATCATTTGGCTTTTACTTCTTGGTTGTTGTTAACTCTTTGGTAACTACACAAATAAAGAATAACATACTGTAAAGCACTTTGAGTGCTATTTATGTGTATATTCTGTGTATATAAATCAAATTAATTATTATTAAGATCCCATTTTGATACCACAATGACAATGTTCAAAAACACAAAGTTTGAAATTTCTACAGAAATGCAATATCAAATTTAATAGTTTTTTTCACATATCCACGTGTCCCCTGTAAAAATCATTGAAACATTCCAAAAGACATTGAAACCATTCAGATACATGCACTGGGTGTATGTGGCTGCTGTACCTCAGTGTAATTGCTCTCTGTGGATAGTGGTCCCCCTGACATTTTTGTTATGGATTGCTGTGAGTGTGAGAGGAGCAGATGTAGCGCTGAGCTTACTAATAGTGCTCCTTGCTGTGTGGAGGCAGCGGGTCAGGCTCTCAGCTGCTGCCCGACCAAGCCTCAGGTGTGCAAGACAACAATGTGTCATGTAACAGGCTATTTATGTTTTATACTTCATGCCCCTCTGTGCAATGAAATGGGATGAGATGACAGCTGTATCAGAGGAGTGTTATTTCAGAGGTATTTAAAACAGTGAAAGAATTAGGGATCTTTTGCTTTCTATCTCTGAAGATCCATGCACTAATGTTGTTAGGATTCTAAAAATATGAACTGAAAAGGTTTTATGTTCAATACAGGTTTTGATGATGATAAAACCACCCAACAGAATTTGTTCTTCAGTGTATACACATACCTTATAGTAGTTCTGGTTTAGCTACAGGTAAATCTAAAACTAGTTAGAAAAAGTCCCATTTATTTGATTTTTTTCAATATTGATCTAGTTTTGACAACCCTAAAATGCATGTTTAATGTTTTGGAATATATTTTTATGTTTATGTTTTATATTTATATGTTTTTCACTCTTACTCTATTCTGGCTTAGGATGAATATTTTCATTCCAGAAGACAATGTTTTTGCAAACTGAATTTTTTTCTGTGTACATATGTAAAAGCATTATATAGTACTTTTAATGTTTTGGGTCATTATAGAGAAGTATACATACAGTTTGGGAATAATTTTTGCCTGTATTTTGAGCTAATACAAAGACTACTACTACTACTACTACTTTAGAGGCTGTAGAGTCACATCAGAAAATACTAAATACTCCTTGAGTAAAACACACTGATTGATTTGCTTATACAGGCCATAACTATAGTGTAACCTTATCACCGCGGTCTGCTTACACAAACCAGGGTTGTAATGTCCTGACCCAGTCTCTGACCCAATCTCCAGGGGGTCCTCGTTCTCCTCCTTCAGTTTCTGTCATCTCAAACACCCCCCTCTCGAGACACCACAGCTCTGTAATGAAATGGGTCAGAGAGCAGCTATTCAAGTCACATTTCATTAATAATGTTTGTAGCACATGACAGACAATAGCACTAATAGTTTCAATATCAGTTTGAGGAAATGAAATCACTGTTAGGTAATAGATGTTTTGGGACTTGAGAGAAAAGGAAAGAGGGAGACAGATGTGAGGATTAGCCAGGCCACATGTGTGCGCTGGAAGAGACTGTGCCCACATACACACACACACACACACACACACACACACACACACTCACACACTTCACTTGTCATTATTTGTACAGATGTGTGTCCTCTGCATTATTAATGAACATGTGTTTGTGTGAAGATGAGAAATGCCACTATTGAGACATGAACCGCAATCAATTGTAATATGAACTCAAATATTGGATAAACGATTTGGTAGTAGTTGTATTCCCGTGATCTGAGCCCATTGGGAATGATTTTATTGAATTGTCCATTAATTACTGTGCTTATAAAATGAAATAATATATACATTTCATGACATAACTGTTTTTTCAAGTTGATGAGCAGGAATATATTTTACTTTCCAAGAATTATATCCCATTATTGTCTCGTACTAATAATAATTAAAGAAAAAAATACATTGCAATGAATTAAAATCATAAAAGAATGGTGTAAACGTGCACCATCGTCTAGACTTTAGATGTAATTCATGTATGTTGTCAAACGGAGGAGTGAAGTGTGACTCCGCTTTGACAGTTGCCTTATTTGACACCTCATGCGCCTCGACTGTGTGAACCGTGTGAGCCGTCACTAGGCAAGCTTACTACTCCAGTGCACACGCAACTAACTGCAAATATAAAGACACTCCATGGAACTTTCCTGGTGGAGGGAAAGTCATCAGCTTATCTACTTGGGCATTTTGTAGACAAATGTTCCACCGAATGGCATTAGTTTAATAATAAAGTACTGAATTTATATTGCGCCGTTCAAGACACCCTTTAAGCCCAGACATAGACAGAGAGACGTGAGCGACTCCTTCAACTAAAACCAGTTACTCACTCACATTCCTGGATGAAGTGTCTTGCCCAAGGACACAACAATTGTATGGATTAGAGCCATTGCTGCCCAAAAAATTCAAAGCTCTTGCTAATCAAAATAGGACTATGTCAGTATCTACTTAAAACTGTGACTGTCATGTATTTTATTTATGTGCTTCACTGTGATAGCTGATTACTGATTACTTTTTCCCGTCTTTCTCTAGGTCTCATTCTTCTCTTCTATCTAATTTTCTACATCTTCCTGGCGGGACTGTTTGCACTCACCATGTACGTCATGCTGCAGACTCTGGATGACCACAAGCCCACCTGGCAGGACCGCCTCTCCACACCAGGTTCACCTCTGCTCCAAACTCCGAACGTTTGATCAATCTCTGTTACAGCTCCTGTTGTCTGCCTGTCTCCTCTAGGTATGGTGATCAGACCTAAAGCAGATGAAACCTTCGAGATTGTCTATGACATCCAGAATACAGAGACTTGGGATTTGTACGCCCAGGCCCTGGACAAATTTCTTGCCCGTAAGTCTTCCCGAATATGCATAATAAATGTGGCTGTATAAAGATATTGTTTATATCTTAAAGAATGCACTAGGTCAGGCATTAACATAAATATTAAAAACTATAAAAGGATATTATGTAATTTGACAGAGTTCATACATTAGGATGACCAAAAAGTATAACCCTCGATCACGGTTTAAAATGTAATCACGAATACTGCAGCTAGTTACTTTATAAATGCCTTTAAGTGGTAAGTAAAGCTATTTCCTGCTTCTGAGAATTCATACTTCATCCTGATTGGTTAAACTGGCCTCACGCAGGATGAAGACTAACCAGTAGGAAGAAGGAGTGGGGGAAAGTGTAAAATATAGAGCTGCTTTACATACCGAGGGACTAAATCACAATATCATGATAATATTACCCAAATAGCAGCAGATCATAATTAGATTTTCATCACCATATTTCCCAGCCTTATAATACTTGACTGTATATGGTATAACTCCTACATTTCACCCTACAGCCTACAACAATTCAGTTCAAGTCATGAAAAATGATGAGTGTGTCCCGGACCAGTACTACAAACAGGAGGACAGCGGCGAGGTGAAGAACAACCCCAAACGCTCCTGCCAGTTCAACCGCACCGTTCTTGAAGCCTGCTCCGGCATCGGCGATCCTCACTACGGATATCAGGAGGGCAAACCGTGCATCATCATCAAACTGAACAGGGTATGAAATCATCGAACGAGGAAGAAAAAGGGGGAGGAGAGCTTGGATGGTGTTGCTAAGATACAGAGAGTGGCTGTTTCTAATCAAAGAGAAAAGACTGGTACTGTAGGTGAAGGATATAGCACTATTTTGCACACATGATTATAGGCTACGGCCGCTTGGATGAGAATGAATAGACATAGATTACGCTAAAGCCACATAATTTCATTCAGATTACCTTATTAAGGCCACGTTGTACAAGGTGAGTAAACATTAAAACACAACATAGAGAGAAACCAGGGCAAATGCTGTAATGGCTTATATGATTTTTCTTGATTTGCAATTATTTAATTTGGCTTTAATGATATGACTACCAGTTAAAAAAATACATGAAATAGGGATACAAAATAAAATAAAATTGTTAATGTTTTATATCAACACCTTCCTAAAATAATCGCAAGTCATTTTTTTCAGGTTTTTCAGGAAACACAAAAAACAACCCCCCAAAATTGAAATTATGGCATAAATTATGGCAAAGTAAACTTAGGCAAAAAGTGACTTAGGCGATTATTTTAGGAAGGTGACGATATTAAACTGTGATTAAAAGGTGATTAATGCTCTATTCAATTACAAAAACATTGTAGATAACAATATGCAATTAATGAACTTCCATTCAGAATGATGTTAAGGTTTAGGTGACTGAAAACAAAAGTGTCACAAAACATTACAAATTAATTATTTTCAGTGTATACTTTTTATAGGCTAATTTTGACAGTATAGAAGAACTAAGTAATTGTTCAAAAATAATTGTCTTATCAATTATGAGGCAAATAGTGGTAATTGCCTTAATCATGTACCCCTAAGAATCCATGTATTTCAAAATAATAAAACATTAGGACTGTTAAATCAGCAGTGCATAACTTTTGAATGGTGCATGTAACAGGAATAGGCAAACTTTATGTCAGTTTTATGAATGTTTGTCATGGGTGAAGAGTGTTTTGTGTTTTGTTCCAGGTGATTGGGATGTTACCTGGAAAGAACGGGATGGCTCCATATGTCACCTGTGGAGCTAAGGTACTGCCCTTTGTCTCTCTCGGAAGTGTTGATGTAATCTTTTGGATCACAGCCCAGATTTAATTGTGGTCACTGTTTTATCAGCATTATGCCGTCAACACGTTTTACTTTTGATGTAACTGCATGTTTGTGTTTCCACTGTATCATATTTCCATCTGTGTGTGTCACTCTCTCCTTTCACTGTTGTCCAACATGATATGTCTCTGTCAGAGATATAAAGTGGGCAAGGATGAATGGGTAAGAGGACAGGACCTTAGTGTGTAGAATGAGTCTAGATTTAATTGCTAGTGCTACTGTATAATTTAGTTTCATGTGCTCATAGTTTCTTTGTGATTGTATAAGATAAGTATAGTGACGCAGTAGTATTCTTGGAACTAGAGTAATTCAAATTAAAATGCATAAGTTGCTTGTTAAATGTCTAAGTATGCAGAACTAACGTGTTTCTCTTTTGTAGAGGGAAGACAGTGACAAGATTGGAGAGTTGATGTATTTCCCTCCAAATGGCACATTTAATCTTATGTACTATCCTTACTATGGAAAGAAAGCTCAGGTAAGGCTATGTATGGAAATATATTGTATGTTACTTTAATTACGCCTTGTATTTAAACTCTATAAATGCATTAGAATGAGACTGCAGATTATAGCACAAAGCATCATCATACTTATCTATTTACTTATATTTCTTTATACTTTTTAAATGTTGGATAGCCTGTTTGTACTACTAGTTTATTTAAATGACAGTAACACAACACCATATTATGTAACCATGCATTGTGTTTTACTGCATGAAATACAGAGTGCAGAAGGAGAATAACTTCTTAGTTTGAAACATATATATTTCACACTACATTTATGTTCAGGTGAACTACTCCCAGCCTTTGGTCGCCGTCAAGTTCCTTAATGTCACCCACAACCAAGATGTCAACATTGAGTGCAAGATTAACGCCGACAACATTCCCATGGGGAGCGAAAGGGACAAGTTTGCTGGACGTGTGTCTTTCAAACTAAGGATCAACACGAAGAACTAGGTTTACCTACAACATCCACTACACCAAATTCTTCCCTCCTTCTTCATTCTACGCAGCATTGCACATTTACAGAAACAAATGGCAGCATTAGCACCCTTTTATAGAATCTGTTTACAGCGCTCGCTTAACTGGGAGACAAAACGAGTCAAAAACAAAAAAAAGTGGGTGGTTGTTCTGCCATTATTTCTGTCGGTGAGCTTTGGGACACATTCACTTACTTTTCTGTAAATTAGTTAACGTCTATTTATAGTGCATGACAAACTTAGGGATATACATGAAAAGAAAGTGAAACTCTTTGCAAGGATCAGCAAGCGTCACCACTTCAGCTGCCTCCCTATGAAGTATCCCTCTATATTACACATCGATTACAATACAAAATATGTGTATCGACAGTATTTACCGGTATCATAACCTTATATCAGTATGTTTTGTGAAAGACAATAACACAATAAGAACCGGACGACATATCTCTCCCTGTGTGAATGATGCCGAGACAACACCATTTTTGCATGTGTATTTTGTCTTTAGTGTGCGGTAAGGCAGGTGGTCTATGTGTCCCTTCTCTTTGCTCAAATACATGTTAAGGTTATGTCGACCACCGCTGACCACTAGGGGGAGTGCAGTGAGATGAATCTGATATTAACAACCTTTAAAACAAGTGTGTGCGTTTGTGTGCGTGCGCGTGCGTGTGTGTGAAAGCGGGTTGTGCGTGTTTCAATGACATCTCATATTGTAGGTCGGGAAGTTGCATGCACTGTGCAATATTCATTAAGTGGCATACATTATGAATGCTTGATCCCATTCTTCACAAGAGGACTTTATTCTTCATGAGTTATTTTAACCTGGGGGGGAATCGTATAGCTTTACATATTCACAATACTTTCACGCTCATATCAAACATTTCCTTAATTTTAACCATTGCTGCGTTTCAAGTGTTTTTATTCTATTGCATCTATTTCTTATGTATTTGAAATAGATGCCTGTGTCATATTTTTATTTATTTGCACTTGAAGTATGCTTTTTTTCTTGGTGAAGTGAAATTAATAATGTACATAATGGTTTGGGTGGAGACGGGTTAGACGTTTGTGTTTGTGTTTTACCTTTATCACGACTCATTCACTCCGTCATTCCCTTTTGGAAATTTAGATTTAAGTATAGGAAAGTTGTAGGTGCATGTAAGATTACTTTTAGACCACTTATATTCACATCAACAAATACAAGCTTGAATTTTCTGAAAGTGGTGCTGATTAGTAGATAATTATAGAGAAAACTTCTGCTAAGAATTGCTCAAATTATCAAAACTTTTTTTCTGAAAATCTTATTTGATGGTACCATTCTTTTTTTTTTTTTTTACACGTATAAAAAAATCTGAGGAATTAGACTACAGTGAATTAAGCAAAATTATAAATATTAATATTATTTCGACATCATTTATGATTCTTTTTGTGGCGTCCCACTGATAATTTCACATGCATTTTCTCCGGGATTCCAGCAACACTTACTTAATTTCACTGTAATCTCTTAATCTGGTTGGCTAATCCAGAGCAGGCACGCTGAACTTCTTTACCCTACTTTGTTGCTCCTTTTCCTTCTCGCTTCACTGTCATTCTTCTTCCTTCGTCCTCGATTAGGCACGTGTTAATTTAATTTGAGATAATTTTCCATAACACTCAGACTTAATTGGGCATTGCTTCATTGATCTTTACATGATATAACATGAATCCAACGCAACCAGACATCCGCAACCAAAGATCACAGCTGTAAATGTTACGCAAAGAAGCTGTAGATGAGAAGTGGAAGGCTATGAATGAAGTATCCAAAACCCACTATTATCTAAACAATAAATACGCACAATACAGAGGAGCATTATTTCACTGCTACGCAACAGTGCCTCTTGGTGGACAGACGGCGTTGTTCCCCAGTGTCACAGAATGTCCAAATCTCCATCTATTTCTGATTCTATTTATTTATTTTCATGTTTTGGGATGGTAAGATTATTTGGAGATGTCCTCAAAAAGCAATATCTAATTTGTTGTGTGGCTGAATCATCAAGAGCAAAGATATCATGGCAATTGTCACCAAAACATGCTTTATCAAAGATGGAATAATATATGAAGGACATTGTTTTGTTTATAAAGAATATTTTTATTGATATTTTGTTGTAAAGAGGAGAGAATGTATTATCTTGGATGTAACAACGTCAAAGGGTATCAGCATTTATGGAAAGGTATAAAGGTGTGTGCAATGTGTGTATATGTGTGGGTCCTATCTTTCCCAATGTAACTACATGTACTTATCACTGATTAGAAATGGTGTGGGCAGGACTTGCAGTGGTGACAAAAAGGCCAGGCTAAATACCAATACTACAGCAAGATCCAACACAAATGCTAAACGAATTAACCTCGTGACCTCCACTCTCTCCCCCTGACCTTAGTATTGGCCTATAGGACTGTGTTGAGAAGATAGTTTGGGATTGGGATTATATGAAAAACTGTACATGTTGGAATATTGTGGGATGATAATTCTATTCTCAAACATTTATTTTTGCTCTTACTGTATGTATATTTTTGCTCATGTTTACTGCAAAAACAAGATAGAGAAACAAATAAATGTCATTTAAAGGAATTGAAGCCTTCTGTGTCTTTGATCCATTTGTGTATTTTATCTTGTGGCGTCATTGAAAGGCACTATACTCTACTTCAGTGGGATCTGTTTTACATTTATACTAATCCAGGTGTGTAGAGAACATCTTTAGTGAAATTTTACTGACGTATTACACCATGTTACAACACGCCTGTTTTATTCAGCAAGTAAATGTGAGACCATTGACGCAATCAAAGTACTACCGGAGGCGGTACATTCTGTTTATTTGTTATAATTTTCTTAAATTATATAGGCCAGTCATAATAATTACTACATCGACTTCAATAGTTCAGCGTATGATAGCCAGAAATATATATTATGGAGCTCAATATTTATCGTGGGTATATTTTTATTGCAAAATTGGGGAGATTGTTGCTATTTTATGGCATAAACTAAGAAAGCTGAAGAGGGTGGAATAAGTCACTTCTGGGTCTAATTACTGCATCATTTGGCTATATATCTGTTGCAGCTCATGCCTTTTAATGATACTTTTGGAGAGGTGGAATTATCTTGCTTTATTTATTTTATTGTATCATTGGCATAAAGTAGTTTCAATATAATTGTGTATCGCAATATATAAATTTGTTATCCTCAGAGGCCTCAGGTTTACAACAATCTTCTTTAGATCTGCTACCCGAAATAATCAAATTCACTTTTTCTGTAAACTAGTATAGTAGTATAATATAATTTGAAATGCTTATGCTTATTTTATTCTACCCATCATCTGTAGTTCAGAAGAGCCCAGTGGTGTGGAGTTACATCAGAAGTGAACTTCCGTTTGGTGACCTTAGAGTGGCTCCTACTTCCTTTTTACTTAAGGCTTCTGTCCTAGTCTTTCCTTTCTCACTCCTGCTCCGAAGAAACAGGGAGCAGTGACAAGGATTACACAGCATTAGTGGCTTTTGTGGACTTAAAATATCCTGAATAAGACACATAACTATTGCTTCACACATTTGCACTTCATGCACTTTGGGTTTACATGTTTCTTGGGGAACATTATATTAACATCCATAAATATATTGTCCCAGTTAATAATTATTAACCTAGAATATTGAATCATATTAGAAAAGTGCCTAACTTGGAATAAAATATATCAAATATTTTTAACTACAGACCCAAAAATATATTGAACGTCAGTTACTAAGGAATAGGTCAATATTTGGTTCAAAGTTCTAGCTGACAGTGACATCTGATCTGCCCTGGAGCGGGACACCTGCTGGACAAAGCACGCCATCACAAGTAAACTATCCCCAGGAAACTCATGACCAGCTGGTTTCTGTTTTTCAGAAGTGATTTTTATTCTTAAGACTTTATAAAAATGACATATCAAAACTCAGATAGCACATTACAATTAAAGTTTCTCTCTGTAAAAATTTACAGCTAATATATAATTACTCTACAGTATATTCATTGTAAATGTAGTAGGCCATTATAAGGTATAAAACCTTTTTCTTGAGGTAGCATACTCTTTTACATTAGATGCTCTTATTTTAACAGCATTTTAAATTTAGATAAATAATAATAATTTATCTCATTAGGCTCACTTGACAAGGTGTGAAATATGTTAATACTGCTTTTAGAAAATATGGCCCAAACAACCTCTTTTACATTAAGAAGGTACACTTATGTGTGTCAAGTACAATGCCCCAAAACACAGAACTTGTGGTCCTCACAATGTGGGTCAAACTGCAGTTTAGGTATTTTGCACTATGGAATCTCATGATGTCGCTCTGGCCTCTTCTGACCAAGGCTTTTAAGCCCTCTTTACAATATGCATGCCTTTCTAATGTCTACACCGTGCTTTCAGACAGTTCATAATCAATCAGCTGCCTTTAAATGCATCTTCATGGTAAAACATAACATGACCACCTTATTATCCCAGCAACTGGAGAGGAACATCTCTCTCAAGGCAAAGTGGCTCTTGTTGATTGTTGCAGCACTTAGTAAACATATGGCACTTACAGACATGAAAAATGGTTGTTCTTAAGGTAAGTTCAGCATACCATGTTCCTCCAGAGCAGTCTGCGTTCTGTTGTAGACCACCTCCAGCGCCTGGACCACTTTAGTGAGCACAAGGCTGAGCTCCACCTGGTCCTGCGTGCACACCAGCCTGTAGAAGAAGTTGCGCTCAGGCACGGCGATGAAGGCCAACTCCGCCGCCCGCCGCACATACCAGGCGTGGTGATTGGCCAGACTTTTTTGGTACGCCTCGCGACACAGGTCCGAGGGGCTCCTCAAACGGCCTGTCACTGGGGTGTCAGCCAGTTTCTCCAGGAAGAGCTTGAGCCAGAGCAGCGCTCGGTGGAGGCGCAGCAAAGTCCTACAGCCTGAGTCTGTCTGCTGATGGAAGTCCACCATGTCCTTCTCCAGCTCCGCTCGGATCATAGAGCGAACTGAGCGATATGCAGGCGTGTGAGCAGGGGGCTTCTGCTCTGACCCTGTCTTCATGGGAAGAATCTCAGGGTTCAGCTCGGCCTCAGGATTGTCCTCTGATGAACTGGCCAACTGACGGATAATAGAAGTCTTTGTTTCTATTTCTTTGGAAATCAGTCCCACCATTGGTCCCAGAGCTTCTATAAATCTACAGTTACAATAAACATAGATTAGACAAACACGTTACAATAATAACATCAAATTCTAAATTGATGATCACACTGAGGTAAATATATTAAAAATACAAAACACTGGGTCAAATAAAGTGATCTTACTTGACCAGTTCATCCCAGCTGGCGAGATAAGGTTCCAGTAAGACATCAGAGGGGTCGGTGGGCCCAGCCTGCAAATGGGACAGCAACAGAGACACTTGGAACTTCTGTCCAGGACACACGGTGATGACCACAGAGCCGTCCAGTGCTGTGGCCTCACTGCTGTTGTACAGATGGTGGAGCTGACAGAGGGAGAAACAGTACAAAGGATTCATTAAAGTGGAAATGATTCCATCAGGTTCACACAAGTACAATACTGTACAAAATATAAAAAGATTAAAGCCATGAATATGCTCACCTTATTCACATGATTATAGCCCTTAATGCAAGAATCCCAGTGATAGTCCAGGCCGCCTTCTGTTGGGGTAAGATAGAGAAGACACATGGTGAAATTTGATAATTGAACAAAGATTTTAGTGAGCAAGTGGGGATAAGCAAATGTTATCCTAACCAAGGCCACTGAAGCTACTTAGTGTTGGACATAACTACTGCACTAGAGCTAATGTTGAATTAATCCATATGACCTCATTTCAGACTTTGACATAATGAACTTTTGTGACCTCAATAGACTTGGCAATACTCGCCAAAGACAAGCCAACTAAGCATTTCAGGACATTGTTTCACTACACAGTGCTTAAAGTTGACTATGTACAGTTCAAAGGGTATTGCTAAATATCTGCATGTGAAGTTTGAAGTTTGGGATTTTGCTGTGACCTCTGTTCCGGATGTCCCTAAATGACACCTATGAGAAAGTCAGCTTGTCAGTAGAAGCCAGATACCTGCTGTTGGTGTCACAACCACAGAAGTGAACCGCAATCCTCCACAAACACTGAGAGAACACTATATGAACATAAAACAGATACTAAATAAACAGTGCAGGGCACTGTGAGCTGTTTGTTCTGACATTTGATTTCACCTGATATGCGCTGGCTGTGCCAGAACATAAACAGATTAGAGGAACCTGCTGAGACTGGGGCCAGAAGGGTCTTCTGCTTTAAAATGAATAATTATGGGCACTTTTAGGTGTCAGTGTTTCCTGCAGGAAACGCTACTATCTTCACTCCCACACACTCACTTAGGATTCCTTTTAAATCACATACAGTTGGCGTACATATCAGAAACAAACCGCATGTTTCCTGTGCACTGAAATCCCCCTCCATAGGCAGCAGTGTCCGCCGCATGTGGATCTGTGAGGAGTGCTCCATGTGACACATTCCTGATGTGTAGCATATGCGCTTGAGACAAGGGAAGGATTGTGTAGAAATAAAATACAAGACAGAAACCACACACAGATTGAATGAGAGGAAGAAAATACTCACGTAGCCAAAGAGAGCCAAGGAAGAGCAGTAAGACTACGATGGCCAGGGCAGCCTTGCTCTTCACGCCCATGCTGAAGTCCAGCTTTAAATCTGGCTGCTTGTCCTCCTAATCCTTCAGTCGATCTTTTGTATTCTTGAATTCCTTGGTGTCTCACATGGGTGCCCGTTGCCTCGCACTGGCTGTCACCACAATCCCTCTGAAGCAGACCCTTGCCTCTGCTGACCCTCCCTCTGTCGCACTCTCAAATCTCTCATACTCCTCCCCAAAAATCTCCACTCCAAAAGTTGCCGTTCTTCCACTGCCCCCCTCTTTACACAGGCATATTTCCACAGCTCTCTGGTCTCACTACCTCACCCTTTCTCTTTCTCTAGGCACCGGCTTCAGCCCTGCCTTTGTTTCACACTACATTTGACGTCTGTCTCCCTCCCTCTCTCCCTCTTGCTGCTTCTGCTCCTCGTGTTGCTCAATCTGTGGGTTCAGAGATCATTCGGCCACACTGCACTGGGAGATAACAAACCACGGCTCGGCTAAGCTTGTCCGCCAAT
>KN502008.1:3145-13829 GCA_000787155.1 Scartelaos histophorus | reverse complement strand
TTCCCTTCCACATACATATCTTACATACGTTATATTGCTGGTGAGCTCGAGTATACGCACATGCTGCTCCACTCCTCCACTTCTCCTCCTCCCACCCTGCTATAGTCCTCCTCCCCCACATCCCCCTCCCTTTTCTAACATGTGTGGCTCATTCATACCACTCTTAACAGGACTAGCACTCCCATTAAATGCTGCCTTTATTTCCAGTGTAAAATAAATACTGGTTTGAATTACGTTTTATTGAGCTGCTGCATATCAAATCTCAAACGAATTTCGTTTTCTCAGTCTTTATCGGCTTTTAACTAGGTCGTTCTAACCTATGCTCAGCTTCAGTATTGATTGGAGGCAAACAGAGAATGGTGTGACTTCCAGATATAACAAAAAAACCTATCCCAAAAAACAAAATCAGCTACAGTTTTTCTGATTTATTTTTATCAAGCAAAAAAAGTGTTCTGGTACATTTCTAGAGTCTAAAGTCAATATGACGCATGGAGATGAGACGTGTTCTTACGATTATCAGCTCTGATAGCGGCAATAATTAGTTGCTGATGGCGTAAGAATGGAGATGTACTGAACTCAAGTCAAACCACATGTGCAATAAAGAGGGACCCACAATGAAAGGGGGAAAGACGCAGTGAAGGCACAGGGCATTAATCACAGAGAAGGGAGGGGCAGGTCATGGGACATTTGATTTGATTCTGCCCAGCCAATCAGAGGACACTGCTTCTGATGGGGGGATTTCAAGCTCACAAACCACGTTATTCTCTCGATGTTTGATTCAATGTGGCTAATTCGATCTTCTTATCCAAGAGTGAAGATACTATGTTTTATAGCTTCTTACAGCCAGCACAAGAGTAAAAGAGGAACAGTGAGTCAGATTAGTTTCCACATGCAAAAGAAAACCAACAGAATGTGCCTTGGCAACACACACCACAATTTGAAAATATACAAATCAAGTATTGTTGAAGAGGCCACTGCGCGTAGTTAGATTTGACTGTGCTGACGCTGTGTGTTGACTTTAGGTTAAACTCATAGGACAAGCCTACCCACAGAAATACTGTTTATTATATTGTTTTATTCTAACTAGTCTTTACATATTACAAATACAAATATTCGGTTCAAATCTTAAACAACAGAATATAAAAGGGTAAAAGAGCAGTTTGTAGCAGAAATTTGGTTGAACTTGGTTAGAGAAGCACTCACACAAGCAAGAGCAGAATAGCCTATATTAATTATTGAATAATATAAAAGGCTAAAGGCTATGCTACATCCATATGTGCATATTTTCAGTAGTTAACTTATCCTAACCTAAACATTATATTCTATTATTTTATAGACAGTACAAAGCAAACATGTAACCACAGTCCTGCAAACTGCTACTTATGACTCTGTTTTGACAACATTGTTTTATGGCCTTTAAACTTAATGATAGGAGTAGCTGTTATTTTCTCATGACATATTAAAGGAGGTTCATTGCAGATACAGAAGCCCAAAAGTATTAACTTTACAATGGACAGAGGAATGTGCCATGATTGACTTAAATTCTACAACTATTTGATTATTTCTATGAACAAGGTACACTTGATAAAGCCATGCACTATAAAGGGCTGCAAACATTTTACAAAAAAATTACAAAAATATGTATATACTATCAGATGACTCACTATATTGCTATTATTTTGCTATTATGTATTATAATTATTATTAGAGTGTAATCATGAGTAAAATGATTCACTGTTAAACTTTAAAATTTTTTTCTAGCTTTATACTTTTACTCTTTTACTTGCACAGTGATGTATTTTATGCCTTTTTCTATTTTATGCTTAATATTTAAAGGTGCATTGTGAAACTAATTTCATTTAATTTCATTTAATAAATGTAACAAAGAGCTGTTTAATGTCATTGTGGAACATTCTGGGCAGAGCAATGATATATAAATAGAAACAAGCTGATGATGGACCCCTAAACGAAAATGTACATAGTGCACCTTGAAGTCTATTTTTTCATAGTTTAGAATTTTTATTACATATTTTCCTGCTGTTCATGAACTTTCCATTGCAACACTGACATTTCCTATTTCGGTACAAAATAAAGGTTCTCTTATTTTCCCTCCATTTAGTGTGGTGGTAAACTATCTGCATACTTCTCATATATAGTTGCCTCGTAGTGGTAACAATATTGACCCCCTGGCTGATGTAGTCATATGAATGTGTCCAGTGCAGCTCTGGCCCTGTCCCTGGCTGTCTCAGAGTGTGAGACACATAATCAGGCTTGTGAAGGCTCCGGTTACCTGAAAGGAGCTCATCTCCGCTTCCCCATCTGTATATTTAGAAGTACATCACATACTATGCAACTCACATGGCACATTCCTAACACCAGTTTGCTGCCCTTGTACTCACAGTGACTCAACTTGAATTACTCACACTACCAATTATCATACAGTATATTTAGCCATGGATCTGAATGTCGGTGCTAATTTATACTATTATATAGCTTTAAATAGTAAAGCACAACCACTTTTTTCTTTTATCATTTTATTTATTGCCTGTGCTCTGTAACAGCAGCAAAAATAACCTAGACACTTTCTCAATGCGGAAGACCGGTGTGGGAAATGGCAAGGCTAAGCTATCTTGTGTATTAATATACGAGACACATAGCAGTTGTTTGCCTTTTGACCTGTGCCTGCACCTAGGACTATGGCCTGACATAATCAAAGGAAGTGATAGAAGGATGCAGAAGAGTGTGAAATTGATAATCCAACACATAATCAAACTGAGAAATGTTGAGAAAGGAAAAAAACCCCAAAAATGATCATGAAAATCCCATGTGTTTAAAAATATATATAATTTAAATAGTAGAAATGTATTCATTCTAAAGGTTAGGATGTTCAGCTGACAACATTTAAGTCCCAAACTCCTTATGAATCTAATCCACTCAGTCAGTAAATTCATCTGAAGTTGATTTTTTGCAAATAATTATTTATCTCTCATGAATAATAATCATCCATACAGTTTTCTGGTCCATGCATTCATGTAGGTATATCTTAGTAGTATTATGATTCAAATGTGTATCGTTATATATTTGTTATAACTGACCATGTGTCCTAACTCAGAATTGGTGGGTTGTATAGCATCTTAAATAGTTGGCATTATGTCAGATAGTTGAGTCTAATGATGGCAGTGATGATTATTGTGGGTGACTGGATGTCCTGGTTTAGTTCCTCCCAGCTGCTGTGTAATGTGAACCGTGGGCTAGCGACAGCCGGGGTGACCAACAGTCAAGGGGCTGACCAGCAGGGGATTTAGGGCTCTTCCTCTATGCGCTTAACTCTGGATATCTCTGTCTTTGCCATTCTGCCTTTGTCTCACACATTCGAAAAAGAGGTGGCAAAGTGAAGAGAGAAAGTGAGAGAAGGGGAGCAATGGCGATGCAAAAGTTATGGATACTTTGTGGAGTTGTAACTATTTTTGGGGCTTTCATTTTGCAAGGTAAGTTGCATGAACTTGCAAATCTTAGTCATAGTGGCAGTACTTGTGGTGGCTGGACAGTTAGTAAAACTAACTACACACATCATTGTTATTTCTATTAAAAGTTGTGACTACGTTTTGGTATTTTTATAAGGCACACCAAGGAAGTCTAGTAAACATGATATCATATGTCAGTCTAATAGGGGAACTTAAAAAGCTTTTTATTTACAAAGAAGCAGTATAACTGCTGTAGCAGGTTATGCAGGGCAGTGCTTTTCAATGCATGTATGTAGAATGCTGATGGGATCATTTGTGTTGTGACCGGTTATCTGATATTACTGCACTGACTGGCACAGCTCACATCACACAAGATAAATCAGTTTGATTGAGATATAGAAAAGTCAAAACAGTTTGTGTTCATGTTGAGGGGAATGGCATCAAAATCTCCATAAGGGCAAAGTCTCATTTTATTAGGGATCAGAATTAATTATTTATCAAACGAAAAATTAAGTAAAATTAAGGTAAAGTTTATAAGGCGCACAATATGTGATGCCACTGTCTCACATGACAAGCAGGGGCCATTTTTTTCTTTTTTTATTATTTAAAAGAAATCACAGAAATTATACTCTAATCTCACTATCTCAACATTGACAATGGCTCAGCGATTAGAGAATCGATTACTGGGAGCAAACGCAAACTGGAGGCGAGACACCTCATCTACCTTGCCTAGTTTTAAGGTGGTGTGTGCATTAGTGATGGTGGTGACCAGACTGACCAGTGGCTCTGTTTTGCAGTCTGTCCCAAGGCAGCTGTAGTTATAATAGTAGTTTACCACTATGGAGTATAGAGTTAATGAATAATGACAAAATGTAGCACTTAAAACAACCCTGTAAAGTGGATTACAAGTGTACGGCATCATTATTATTCCACTTGGGCAAAAATATGGGCAAACAGAATTTGTTTGATGTAGATGAAATTGCTTCTTTGTAATTTATTCATTAGGTAAAGCTTAATGACTAGGGATGATACACAAGATGTTGGTAGGGTGTTGGTACGATTAAAGGTTTTATTCTGTTTTACACTCTTTGCAGCTCAATTTACAAATTACATAATTTTTTGGGCAGAACCTACCATGATTTGCCCAGAGTGGGGCAGCTTCCACAGAAATGTATTGAAATATATAAACAAGTACACAAAGACAATGGGACATATCTGTTATCTGTTAGGTAAGTTAATTTGAGCAGTTTGGCAATCAGCTCCACTGTCTGCAAGATGACGACATACTTTGGAGATTTAAGACAGACGTGGTTTTAGACAGATACAGACCACTCCTAATTCCTGAGTTGGCCCCTGTTTAATCATTAATATGTAGCCTGTTGGAAAAACAGCAGTTCTGAATTTAGTCAGAAATGAATTTTATTCACTGATATACCCAGACCAATAGTCTCCTGTCTTCTGCATGGAGGGTTACACAAAATAAAGAGGATCCTCTATGATGACATTAATTTATACATCAACTTAAGCTTTTGTTCTGTTACAGAGGCTTCTCCAGAAACTACAGATATCTGACCAGTTACACAGTGCACAGTAGATAAGTTACAGGGCTGACACATCAACTCCTATAGTAAAAGTGTCCTTTACATTTACATAAGCAAAAGCATAAACGATTAGTGTTTGTCTGGTGCTGTGCCATTTTCACGTGAATTAGTATCAATAAATGTTATGTTGACATGCATAATGGGCGTTTGATTGTGTGAATGTACTTTTGCTGTAGTTTGCTGATGGCTGAGGAGCCCTGAGACAGTGACTGTATTTCATGATATTTTAGTTTTTGGTTATACAAATATTGTTTCTTCTGGGTTGCTGTCTAGCTTAGCTACACTTAAACTTTGGGTCTTAGACATCAGGATTTATGTGTGTTATTGACTGATTATTCCAAACAACAATGACAAAAATACTGACAAAGATAAAATGAGGGAATTGACTCATCTTTGTGTTTGACTTTTTGCCCCTTCCAACACATAACTGAACCAATCACTACCTGCTGACATCTTAACTACTTTTACAATGAGTTACTGTCATCATTTTTCCCCGATGATGAAAATGATGTTTTTTGTAGTGAACCAAGTGTGAAGTTTAAGACCTCCTTTCAGAAAGCCCAGCTGCTGTGTAATGTGAGCTGTGATAATGACAGTTGGCTCTGGACAGACAAGGCTTAGGAATGACCTTTCTCTGCCACTCTCCAAGTTTACCTGCATCTGTCAAAGAACTCTGAAGTTCACTCACTCTCAGGGTTTTGCTTAATCGCCCTGATGGTTATTGGCTAATGTCATGTGAACATTTGGTGGTGGTGTTACTTTTCAATGACCAAGAAACTGAGGCTACCCAGTGTGGTGTCCAGTACTGCATGCAAATACTTGGTGCCATGACATTGTTTAACGAATATGCAAAAATAACCAGACTTGTCGTATTTTCCTTAGTTGTGTTAAGGAAAAAAGGGTTATGTCAGCATGAAAACAGACCCATGTTAAGTATGCTGAGTATTTCAAAGACTTCGAGGACACCACTTGTTTATGAGCAGTATCATAAAATCCAAAATGCGTGCTTTTTTTTCTAAAAATATACCTTATAATGTGTGTATACAATAGATAAGTCATACAATTATTATAACATGAGGTAAAAGTACTCAATAGATTGTAGTGATGTAGAGATTTGGTGTCTTACCTAATGCATAGTGCGGCACATGTTTGATTCTCATCTCTTTCAGCGTAGATACTGGTGTCTCCGTTCTTATTCAGTGTTTTGTCATAGTGACTACACAAGAAAAACAAAACATAAAATATCAGATTTGTACACTGGTGGGCGCAGATAATCAAACTTGCTAGATGGCTTCAGGACATGGGCACAAATCGAACTGGTATTGTACAGTAACTGCTCAACTTTACCATACTTACCATATATAAAGTGTAAAACTGGTTTATGATATATAAATTTGCATTTCTGTGTCATTTTCTTCTGTGTTTCTGAACAGTGCAGTGTAACGAGGAGACAAAGTTAATTAGGGACCTCTTCAGTAAATATAACAAGAATATTCGGCCAGTGGTTAAACCTGAGGACAAAGTAGAAGTTAAAATTAAGATGACCTTGACTAATCTCATCTCCCTGGTAAGAATCCAAGCAGTGTTTAATACAACAGACCTTCATACAAAAGTTATCAATCATTACAATATTTTACTTCAATAGAATGAAAAGGAGGAGACCCTTACAACCAATGTGTGGATTCAGATGGTAAGTTTTCATTCTCTTATTGAACACTGGGAACCTTTTGTATTGTTTGTTTGGCCCATATGCAGTAATTTAATGTGACTATGTGGGATTAAATATCATTCACAGGAATGGCTGGATTATCGGCTTTCCTGGAACGCTTCAGAGTATTATGGCATAGAAATTATCCGCGTCCCGTGCAACACTGTGTGGCTGCCTGACATAGTCCTTGAAAATAAGTATATCAGGAGCTTAACCTAATCGTGTTTTTACTGTAGAGACTTTTGCATCTGTTCTCATTTAAAATCTCAATCTGCAGCATTGATGGCAAATTTGACGTGGCTTACTATGCCAATGTCTTGATCGAAAGCAATGGTGCTATGTCTTGGCTTCCTCCTGCGATCTACCGCAGTACATGTGCCATTGAAATTACCTACTTCCCATTTGATTACCAAAACTGCACACTTGCATTCAGGTAAGATATTTCCATAGCCTTTTGTGTGTCAGTTTGTTTAGTTTAGTTTAGTTTTAACAAGAATTACATCTGGTTCCAGATCACAGACATACAGCGCCAATGAAGTCGACCTGAGGTTGGCAGAAAAGGATGAGACACTACTAGAATGGGTTGAAATTGATCCAGAAGCTTTTACAGGTACAAATAATCTGAACCTTCCTCGTACAAGCCTCACCCTCAGCAACAATGAGCAAAAGAGGCTGTGAAAGATTAGATGTTTAAAAATATGTTAATATTTTTATTTTAGTTTTTTACTGACAACATGTGGGTTATGACGCAATTATGGAGAAACACAATTAATCACAATCTCACAAAAATGAACCTGCTGAGGAATAAAAGTAATTTGTTAATGATGCTTTGTTATTTTGTGTAGATTCTTCTCATCTTCTTAGCTCCAGGTGTTGTCAGGCAGACAAGTGGCCTTATAATTCAGAACAGAAAGGAATACGTATTTTTTCTGTACAGAATTTATATATAGTGGGGCAATACCTTATTTTTGATGTTCTGTTTTTGTCTTAGAGAATGGCGAGTGGGCCATTGTCCACCGACCAGCCAGAAAGAATATAGACCATCGTTACTCTCCTGATGATCTGGAGTATCAGGAGATCACGTTCAACCTGATCATTCAAAGGAAGCCTCTATTTTATATCATCAACATCATTCTGCCCTGCTCCCTCATCTCTTCCCTGGTCGTCCTTGCCTACTTCCTGCCTGCTCAGGGTTAGCACCCGTCTGTATATGCAACCCAAACACCATATACAAGCTAAACCACAAGAGATTTAGGGTCATGTGATAAATACTTTGTTCTATCAGACCAGTGAGTTAAAGAAGACCAAATGAACTTCTTTGGAAAGGTTGATGTGATATCATACTAATATTATTATTAATTAACACAAACTGTGCTTGTCCACAGCTGGTGGGCAGAAGCTGACTGTGTCCATATCAGTGTTACTGGCCCAGACTGTCTTCCTCTTCCTTATAGCACAGAAAATTCCAGAAACATCTCTCTCTGTTCCTCTCATTGGAAAGTGAGTCTAGTGCTGTAAATCTCTAGATGAAAACACAAAATTATAATTTCAACTTCAGTATTTGTCTTTTTCAGGTATCTGATCTTTGTGATGTCTGTGACCACTCTGATTGCCACCAATCAAATTGTGGTTCTAAATTTCTCTCTGCGCAGCCCAAGTACTCACACCATGTCCCACAGTGTCAAACATGTATGTATATTTACTATATACTAGTGTTATATACTAACATTTCAGTTTTAATAGCAAGGAAAAGACTCAATGCTTAATACAAATTTCAGTACCACTTAACACATAATAACCTTCTCTTAATGTCACCATGTAGTGTTAGACTAGTTCTGATAAAGCTCAATAACATTCTGAAACTGTTCAGAAAAGGTTTTGTTTGGTTTATCTGATTTGTTTTAATTTGGAAACTAGCTCAAATGAGTATCTAGTTTTGATATTAACTGTGGTAAATTAGTATCCAATTTTCAATTCTTTTCCCCAGAGCCTGGTTATTGATACTGTTGACATTCCTACTGTGTAATAATGTATTATGGTGATGGTGTTTTGATGACCTTGTCTTCAGCTGTTTCTGAAGGTGATTCCTCGTCTTCTGGGCATGGCTCCACTGATTGATGAGACAGAGGAGGCAACACAAGTGAACGGAGTGACAGAGCGGCGGAGGAGCTCCTTTGGCCTGATGCAAAGAGCAGAAGAATATGTGCTCAAACAGCCTCGGAGTGAGATGATGTTCGACAAACAGAGAGAGAGACATGGGCTCACTAGATCCATTGGTTAGTATGTCCAGCAATAGTAACATGAAGTGGTCAAGAACAATGCATTCATCGTTTAATTTCTACTATGGTAAATAAAAATAATAATAATAATAATGGTTAACTTTTAGTAGAAACTTTTCTGGTGGGGTATTGGCCCCATGCTTACCTTCACAGATGTGTTTGCTTGGACTATTCCACAGTTTGGCATTAAGCTGTAACTCTGCTGGGGTCAATGACTGTAGATGCGTTTAATGCATTAGGATGTATCCTCTACCAGAAAAGGTGCACAGTGCACTTTTAACATGGTTCATGATGGTTCATGATTTTTTTTATATAAATGACTAGTAGCAACTAGTCAATTACAGTGTATTTTACAATGTAGGGCCTATTTTAAGTCATTGTATTTTTGCAGTGGACAACATGGACGTGAGCAGCACAGCTAATCTATACAAGAGTTTGGCCCAAGCAGCACCTGAGATCAAACAGTGTGTTGATGCTTGTAATTTTATCGCAGAAAGCACAAGACAACAGAACACAACTGGATCTGTGAGTTATAATGATCAATTTCCTGTTAATGAATTATAGCGACACACTTGGTAACACTTCTCTTCTTTGCAACAACAGGAGATTGAGAGTTGGGTGCTCATTGGAAAAATGATCGACAAAGTTTGTTTCTGGGCTGCTATTCTCCTCTTCATCATCGGCACAGTCGCGATCTTCCTCAATGGACATTTCAACCAAGCCCCAGAGTTTCCATTTCCTGGAGAGAGCAGAAAATATTCTCCACCTCCGAAAAAAGATGAATAATTTGCAATTTTGAAAATATATTTATATTGAACAATTAGCTCATGATTGTAAAGCCGAGCGGTCCTGCCTTCTGACACAAATACAATGTGAGGTCATTTTGATGTTAACACTTTGTGTTATTATTCGCCTTTGGTAATGGCTCAGAGAGGCGGCCCGGAGCTGAGGACGCGCAGGAGCCACACCAGGCTGCACACCAGGCTCACAATGAACTCTCTCCAGGTGCATAAATACTATTCAGAGCCATGCAAGGATTTACTATCATCTCCATTGCATGTACTGAAGCTGAAGATGTGTGCATGAGCCTCCTCACTCTGAATCAACTACTTATTTATTAAAAAGTCTTCTTAGGCGCAGGTGGCGTGGAGAAACAATGTCTAGTTTTTATGGCGCCATATTTTGTAAATATACATTTTATTTTGTGCATTATGTTTTGTTATTTCACTATGTGAATTGTGAAATTATGTACTCTTATTTACTCTTGGTTGCCTATGTTTTAGCAGAGCACGAGCTGATGTGTGACATTTCAGACATTATTGTTTGTGATGGAGTGCCCCCTTGTGGTGAGAGACCGCCAAGTAGTTTACAATAAAATCTGGGCAAGGGAATAAAAAAAAAACGGCCACAGGCGGAAATTACTCGGCTAACTATTTTATTTAATAATGTTGTACTTAGACAGTCAGTGGGTGTGTAGGTGGTGGATACACCATAAATAGCCTGACTGTCTTTAATTCATTCACCAGATCGTCACCTTAAATGAAAAGTCACCTTATGGACATGGAAAACATGGAAAACATGGAAACATGGAAAAAGCCTGGATGTAGACAACATGTTGCACATGACTTCACA
>KN502007.1:4361-15262 GCA_000787155.1 Scartelaos histophorus | reverse complement strand
ACACTTTACTCAAACAAAAGTATCAACCATGCCCTTGAATGTGGAGTCCCAGAAATAGAGAAGTCAAATCCGACAGCAGACAGCCTGGAGGCAGGGAACGGGAAAGGCGACCAAATTTAACTGTCTATTTGAGCCTTCATTGGCCCATTATGTGGAGGAGAGTTCACCTGCACAGCCCCACACAGGAATAAGGAGAGATGGACAAACTGGGTTTGGAGATGGATCTGTGTACAGCCTGGTATCTGGGAATAGGATCCATTTAGGCCACATTGTGCCAATGTCATTCTTAACCTTCACTGTCTTTTTACTGTTAATATTAAAGTATTAAAATTGAATAACCAGTAGGGAGAGTATCTTAAAAATGTTCTTTCACAATAATATTATATGTGTATATAAAGTGAAGTCAAAGAAGTTGTGAATAACAAGGGCAGAACTGAATAATACAAAGAACATGTGACTTGTGAAAACTTTTACTTCCTTTTAGTAGAGAAAAAAGAACAGAAATACATTTTCTGTGTTTTTCAAGGTAATAGAAAAGATCCAAAATGAACAAAAAAGCTTTAATGTTACTTTATATTTTTACAGTTACACTGTGGGGATTTAACTGTACGTTTTATTTTACCATTGTACCATTATTTTTTTAGTGAAAGACAAAAAGTTGGACCTACTGTGACCGTGAAGGCAGCAGCACCACTTTCACTTTAAACAGAGACAGCAACATGTTTAATACAGATTGTTGAGGTTGAGGTGCTGTTTAAACCAATGGTAGTTGTGTTTATATCATTGTGTGTAAGGGAGCAGTAATGATCAGATGTTTGTGCTGTAACATATGAGCACTGGTGTGTGTGGACGCCCTGACAGTGTGTGTGTGGTCTTCTCTCACACTCTCAGTGACTGTAGCCCGTCGGCCTCGTGGCTTAAGTCTTTCCACAGTTTCTTTGTCAAATCCCTGTCAATGATAGTGAAACACATTTTCATAACGCTAACTTTGGGTCAGTTTTCTGCATCATCTTTAACAAGATTAGACTATAATTTATAAGTTAAGGCTACATCTGAATCACACAAGCACAATATCAGTCCAACAAGTTTTCAAGTCAGTCTTTGTGTTGTTGGCAGTTTGGGATTTGGTTGTTTTTGTCTGTCTACTGTGAACATTTCTAAGACATTGCAGTATTTATGTTACAGTTTACAGCATGTTTATTATCTAAGCTTTTATCCCTAGCACATTTGTCAACATTACTTATATATTATAAGAGAATATTCAAAGTCACTGACATTCAGAGTTTAGCTGAACAGAAACACCTGATAAATATTCAGTCCTCCAAAGTAAGACTTCATGAATAAGAGACTGTTTTGCATCAGAGAATGTCACATGATGATTAAATGGTCATTTGTTGACCTGACAAAGTCATCAATCACAAAAAGAGATGCATGTCTAATCTAAGTATTAATGTGCATGTGAGAATAGAGCAGATGAAAAACTCCACTGGGCACAATGGGATTTTCACTCATTTAAGTGTTATATACTTTTCCTTTCAAGTTTACGTTCACAAAGAAGCAAACTCTCTCAGTTATTCAAATATTGTATATATCACAGTTCACGCTTACAAGGTATTTTCCCATTTTTCAAGTTGCTTATGTCATATTTTATTTTATCATTGTTACAGATTAGTTTAGGTTGTTGCTGTGTCAGATATGAGAAATACAACGTGCCAAAGGCCAAAAGTATTTCAATCATCCTCATGAAGAAAAGCTCACATTGTCTGTTTTAAGGCAGTTCTCTAGAGCAAATGAGGACTGACTGCTAAAATAGGAAGAAGACAAATGTTAGCAAAGCTGAGCAGATGGTGCATGAGATAAAAGCTTGTAATTAATGATAGTTTCTCGATGGCAATTAAGGAAAATTAAATCATCTTGATGAAAAAAACATGCGGTAGTTTAGAGTAATGTTTTAATGTTATTGAGAACGTGCTTCAAAGACAATATAAATATAAACTCACCACAAAAAATTCTACTTTGTAACATGTTCTTTCATGGGCAATGTAATAAGGTATTTAAAATGTAATGGAAATGTAATGAAATATTTAAAATACAATGGGATTATGGTTTGTAGTGTGAATCACATTTTCCATAGATTTGAAGCTCTTCTTTTGCTGCTATAAAATATTTTGGCATGGATGGTGAGATGCCTTTGTCATAAATAAAATCTCCAGGTCTCTGAAAAATGACTCAGCTTTGTCTGTATTATAGTATTCAATGGAACGACTCAATGTGATAAAGACAGGGAGAGGTGAGCTTATCTCCTCAGTCATTGCTTCTAACCATGCTTTTTAAGTTCACATATATATCAATGGTGCATCAGAATACAACATTAAATCACATCTCTTCCCATACTAAAGGAGTGTGTTAGATATTCTGCCTGGTTCACAAAAAGGAGGTTACCTGATTCTTCCCTAGAGTTTATTTTGAGTTCTCAGAATCCTCTCCAAATGGCAGTGGTTCAGTTGAAAAAGCAAAACCCACAGTGGCCTGTGATTATCCAAACCTATAGCACACTTAACTCTGTGTGTGGGTGGATAATAGCCTGTATATTTTCTTGGTGTGGGACACAGCAGGGTAGTGTACACCAACATGCTGTGTGCACATTTATAAAATGTGTGAAAATGTTTACTGCTGAAAGGTTCAGACACTTTGTGGCTTTTGTGTAATTACCAGAGCAAAGTCTTCTGATAACATATCCTGTTTTCAATCGAGAAAAGTCTGATCATTATACCCACAGTTATTACAGGGCAATACATGGAGAGAGAGAGAGAGAACATATGAACAAACAGCAACCCCTAAACATTAATCCAAAAAGACACATTCTTATGCAGCCGGATGTGCAGACGTGTATGTATGATCATAAGGACTTCCCTGCAAAGAAGAGCTGCCACTGAGTCTTAGCTGCATTTGTGATCTGGCTGCTTGCACTTGCTGCCTCCCAGTTCTTCCCGTTGTTCGTCTGAGTCAGCCCACAGGGTCAAGGGACTGCGGTATTTCAGATGCATCACAGAAAAGCACCATCTATGCTGTGTTTTAACACGCACTCCCACTCTCTGACCTGCTGTAGTTATTATTCTCTAACAAACTGTGGACACCAGCATATGACTAGCATCTGCATAATACTAGACAAACAGCAACATCAGCAAAGCCAGAGTGCCGGTATTGGATAAACAGGCACAAAACGACACCAGCTAATTCAGCAGATCAGCTCCTGTGGGGAGGTGAGGTCAGAGGAGACGCTTTCACACCATCGAGACGTGTCATGATGCAAAGGGACAAAGAACATCAGGAAAAAACAAGATGCAGTCAGACAGTGGAGTGTGACAACTGCTGATGGAGGGGATCCATGTCTGAAATAATAACGAGACCAACGGTGAAAAAAAGTTTTTCACTGAGACATATTTGAAACATATTTGAAACTAAGGACCCCAGACTGATTGTGAATACAGTGGATCACTCAGTTGGATTTTACATAGTTTTATCTGAACTGCCAAACATGTATTAATGTGTGAAACAGTAGGTCTGGATCACAATACACTATTAGGTCATTGAGGTTACAGTGTAGTATTACTATAGTAGAGTTAGTTCATTTTGCTGTAAAAAGTCCTGACTATGATTAATTGTGTCACTTCAGCAGAAAGGCTGGGGGCCAGTAAAAAGTGGTTTGAGGCCCTGTACTAGACCTTTGTGTTATTTCTACAGATCAACCTTTTAGGGGTTTGACCACAGAAACAATTGATAATGTTACTGAGTGACTTTCTTTCAATTCTGCTTTCTAGGGGTAGTTTTCCATTACTAATTTTGAAGTTACAGTTCTCGCTTGATTGATTGTTTTTGGCTAGTCCAATCATCTCTGTATTCAAAACATTCTGTGTGGCTAGCAAGGCTATTTTTTACATTCCCAGATTTAAGGTAAACATATTCAAATGTTAAAACACGAGCATTACTGTACATTAGAGTAAATTGTTAATGATGACGTTTGTGTTTCGGTTCATGAGCTGATTATCCAATTAGAAAGCAAGAAGACTTTGGGTTGCCAGATCCTACAACTAAAGTCTGCTTGCAAAAAGCCTTTCTCTATGATGTGTCCTCAGTATTTTAAAGCTAATGTTGCAGCTATTACCTTTAAATACTCTGTGTTGCTAAGCTACATGGTTAATAAGGTAGTTTAGAGCAAAAGAGGCAGGTGTGCCCAAAGTTTCAGGCAAAGAGTGGCTTGTCTGACAGCAAAAGAACAGAGCAGTGACTTGAAGAGAGAACAATGGTCCCCAGTGACTTGTGACTTCAGTGGAGTCAGTTTATGTGAAAAGTTCCAAAGCTTTCATTGTCAAAAGTTCTGCACTCCTTTTCATGTAATAATGGCATATTTTTCTCAAATCATTTCTTCTATTCCTACCTCTCATTTCCAAGTGACATTGCCATTTGTCAGTGCTCCCCACATGGACTTAAGTTGGTCCTCGCTGCAGAGAGGTGAGCACATGTCAGCTGTGATGGCCCTCTGTCACAGAGTCCTCTGCTATTCTCCAGGAGCAGAGTGCCTAGTGACCGTCTACTTGATCATTCGGCGCATGATCCTGGGTTTCCTGGAGCTCTACAAGGCCACAGTCTGGACTGACGCGGATGAGAATGAGATGTCAGAGAGAGAGCGTAGCGACACCTGCCAGCATCAATCACAGCCTGGGCTCGGAGGGTCCTGACACACGCACATACAAACCACCCTGAAACAAAAACAACTGTCACTTCCTCACTGTGAACTGCCGCTTTGTGCCTATGAGCAGTTTATATTTACAATAAATACTCAGAATCAAATCTACATCTCTGTCCAGAAAAATGAACACGGCACCTCCCTTTTAGCTCTCTGGGTGAAGCGTCACTGTGCTTTGACAGGCACTCTTCTCCTTTTATGTTTTATTCACACTTTCATCACCTTGAAAGTGACAGCAGAGAAACAAACAAACACTTTGGGAAGCCAGAGCAGAGCGGGGAATGGTTTTCAGTAACCACAGGCTTTACTCTGAGCGCAAGGGCTCTGCAGATGGACCCGGAGCCTCCATCCCAGTGGAGGTTTCATGGTGGTACACACTGCACACAAATGTAGGGATTAGGAAGGCTGCTGACGAAGAAAGGGTCAGGGACTATTACAGTCATGTGACCAGCATCACAGCATCAACACTTCACCTCACATAACTGTATCTGTAACTGAGCCTCTTACAGCACTGGGCCTGTCATGATGATTACTACACCCACTTTGTTCAATATATGAAAGCTGCAACAATATTTTTTTAGTCAATATTTATTGTATTTTCTTTGCATTACTGGGGCTTTTTTGTTTTTTATGATTATGATTTGTTCACTTCTATGACTCATAGAAACAAACTAAGACTCAGACCCAAACTGTAGATCAGGAGCTACCAGCAGCTCTCCACTCCCTTTCAAGTAGCTCGCCACAGGATTCCCAAATTATACGTACTGTGCATGAATGACACAGATTTGATGATACATTGTAAATGTATCATTTTGAATGAAACGGAAATGGATAAATATATATATGGTTTTTGTTTTATAGGTATTGAACAGTTCCTCATCTAAGCCTTTAATTTGCTCAATTTCTTGTGCCCACTAAAATTGCACTGTAAATTTAGAAACATTTTTGAAGGGTCATTCTCCTTTAGGGTTATTGTTTCAGTGGCAACTGTTTTCAAAATTATAACTTATTCTCTACATTTTCTTCATCAGTATATCACACATCAAAATGTGTTATCATGACGGGCCTACACAACAAGGCAGAGGTATGTTTATTACTCCAAATCCATGCTTTTCACAATGACCCAGCAAATAATATGCACAAATTATATCTAATGAATATTTGAGAGCCATTTTTCAAAGGTCATAGGACTGATGCAATTAGCATTTGAGTTGGGTTCAAGACTAAATATGACTGTTTAATATGCCTTTCTCTGTAATTGACTGGAGTAAATTAGTTTTCTATTCAACGCAGATCTTTTTCATTTCTGAAATGTATGTGAGCTTGCATACAATCATAGCTGATGCGTGGGCTTCAGATCAATTGTAATTGATTTCTAAAGACTACTTAACGGGATGTAGCTCTGGTGACTGCTGCATACTGGAGCAGAAGTACATGTGCATAAACAATGTGAGCAATGTTTAGACGTGACTCAGGTCATGAGCCTTGTTTGAGTCACACTAAAGTATTGAAATACAGAGTAAAGGAGAAATCGTTACTTCTTCTTAAAGAGCTTTTAACCAATTCTTTTCCATCCTCATTTTTCCATGCAAAGTCATATTAAGAGTGATTCATGCTTGTTAGAGTAATATACTGCAATCACGACAGCTATATGGCAGACAAAAGAATAATGCCTTTTTTAAAACAAATTTAATTAATTCTAATTATTTTTTGCTACTAGTACTAAATTAAACACAAGTCAGCATCACCTTTCAAGGTAATAAGGTAATCAAAATGATATAATACTATAACACTAAATGTTCATTTACGCCACTAATATCAAATAAGTCAGTATATTTAGTATTAAGAACAAACATTAGTAGTCCATGCTCCAAGAGATTCATGGCAATTCAAGAATGCTTCCTATACTTTTAAAGCCTGGTGTGGGTTGGTGATTTGTGGTAAAGAAAAAGTGGCTTTGGAGGGAAAAAGGAGGACAGGCAGAGGAGAAGAGCTATGAATTATCTAGGGATATCTGATCTGTGTGTGCGCGTGTGTGCATGCATTACCACTCACTCCAATCTGCTCATTTTTGTTAGTTTGTTCTCCTAACAAGGCCTCATTTGTGCCTGCCTCCCCCAGGACAAGGAGCAGCCTCATGTTTGAATAATGACAGAATAAGAATGGGTAATAACTTCCAACAAAACTACTTGTGCCAGTGCTGAAGAAGCAACGCAGTCCCGGCAAGTGGTGAGGTTTTGCTCAGCTCACCTCATTGCCTACACATGTGGCATTATACTTTGTGTTGCATGTACAGTACAAAGACAAATCCACAAGGCAGAAACCTGGCAGATTGAGAGTTCAGATTGAGAGTTCAGATGGATTCAGCAAGCATATGACAGAGACTGGAAATGGATTTCAGTGCTTGTCAAAACAAACAATGCTCTTTTTCTCAGTGCAAGGCTCACATACCAACAGCCAGAGGGGGATTGGAGAGAGATGGAGGATAACGCCGCACTGAGCTGCCCCTGTGACTTCCCACTACTTTCCATTTGAGTCGATCTCCAATGCATAGTTCACTCCCGGGCCAGCCCCATAACAACACGCTGCCGAAGTTCTTAATGTATGCAAACACACACACGGATAAATAAAGACGTTTGTTTATTCAGATTCCCATTACACCACATCAACACCACACTGCAAGTTGATCCACTCGCCATGACAAATGCTGCACTTACACTGATTTACACAGACACCATTGGGCTGCACAACACAGACACGCAGCAAGCACATCACACTGTCAGGTGAATGTTGACCTTGCTCCATCACCGAAGGCCATGACACAGCCCAAGTGTGTCCACCAGGCCAAGGGCAGAACAGGGAATTAAATCCAGCTCAGCAAAAAACTGTATATTTGAGTCATGAGCAAGTCTTGGGATTAGATTATTATATTATTGATTATATTTACTAAGAAACAAATTAGAAATAACATTCTTGAGTAGAATGAATGAGGCTAGTTATCATTTTTCAAATTTAGGGATTTTTTTCCCCTGCCATTTAGCTCTGTGTGCCTTTTAACATTATTATTGCAATCATTTGTGTAGTTCGAAATACACGATGAAGCTTCATAAATAATCACAGCTCTTAAAAGCCTGTACCAACCCTTTACACTGTTTGCACACAGCTATGGCTATTAGCATTTTTAACAGCATGCTAGAGTTCTCATTGGCTTTGAAAGTGTCTATGATGGGAGCTGTGTGAGTCTAAATCTTTGAGACTTTCATGATTGTGTTCTCATGTAAGATTCTGAAGCAAACCAAAATAAATAAGAATACATAATGCACTTGTGACAGAGGGGACAGGCTGTACTGCTCAGTGCTATGACCCAAAGTCGGCTGCATTTATCAAAGAGGCTGACGTGGGAGTGTGCAGTGAATGCACCATCTCCAGGCTCTATTACATTTGAAATAAACTGGCGACTGGAGAAGACACAAAAATAACATTAATGACTTACTAAACTAAATGCTTGCATCTTTTCAACAAGACAAGAATTTTAGTAACAAGAAGCCAGTCAGAGAAGAATTTCTGCGTCTTATTCAATATCCATTGACTTACTCAATGTGTAACATTATGCAGGTTGTCCACAGTCTGTAAATGAGTTTATTTAGTTTATTTGACAGGAATGACAGGGATGTAATAAATGTGCTGATAGTTTGTTCCATTCTATTATCATTTTTAAAGAGAATGCTGATGGCTTAGAGTGTTTTTTCTTATGCTACATTGGCCACTGCTTTGGAGCTTGTAGTTCTGATCATCTGTTCAGATGTTAATAATGACAAACCTTAAATGGTGGAGGAGCCATATTGTCAATAGTCGCAAATTTCCAAATTGAGTGATCTTTCCAAAGCTTAGCATTTTAAGTCAAGTATTTTGTGGTGGTGATATTGTTGTGTTTTTATATTTCTTGTTTCACATGAGATCACTGCATTCTATTGGTAATATATTTCATACAGATGGGGAGCAGCTAAAATGAATATTGTTCATCTGCAGATGTTTGTTGTCATACAGCATTGGATCTCATCAGTAATAGAAATGATCAGGGTCCATATTTGGTAATTTACCTTTCTGTTATTTCATGACAAAGTACTATGTCATTCGTAGCCCCCCAGCTGGATGTATGACGTCATTAAACAAGTGCTTGTTTCCAGAGTCCAGGGGTTCTTATTTGCTTGTGACCAACATGAAATACCAAAGTTTAAATGATAAAATATCATTGAATTCATGTAGGTTTTTCTGCTGGGTTCTTATACACCTGAAATTAGAGAAATTGTATTTTAGTGTATGACAAACCTTTTTATATGGTGCTCAAACGTAAAGTATAATTTCCGTATAATTAACTGTGGGGTAGGTTTTATGTTTTTGTTTTAACAAGAAAAATACCATGGCAGTTTTTGTTTTTTTTTACTGTATGTTCCTATTTAATGTTAAATTGGAATCATTCAACAATGTAGAAATTTTGTCACTAATAATTTGGCTGCCACTTGCCCAGGGTCCTTCCATCTGTGTCATCAGTGTTTATCTGCATGAGTGCAGGTTTGGTATAAATGTTCAGTTATTTGTTAACCACATTATGTTTATTCTGAGATATTTGGATAGTATTTGTAAATATTTTAGGTCATTTTTGTGCAATTAAAGTTAAATAATAATATGACAAACCTGTTACAAATTTATAGTTTTTCCTTATACAATCTGATTTATTTATAAAAATTAGGTCCAGCAGTGTTTGAGATGAATTTGTTATCCTTGTTGAGCTGTTAATTAATTGTGTCATTTGAAATTTAGTTAGTCCGATCCATTGGTTTTTTTTTTTCTTTTTCTTTGATCCAGCCAATTCAGATCTCCCATAAGTATTAATTCTTTGCTGCTAAATCTTTTAAGAACTTCTAATAACTGATCAAAAATATGTCTTTTGTATTGGGTGGTGTATAGAGCAATCACATAGAAGGACATTTGAGGTGAGAGAGTGATTTTAGAGTTGTAAATTTCTACATAAATCTTCCTCTACCGCACCCGTAAACATTGTACCCTCCAATATGAAATACTCCTGCAGGTGGCAGACAGACAATACATAATCTAAATTAGAATTTCTCAGCAACTGTTCTACATTTTGAGCAAAAGATGATATTTTAATGAACAAAATCAATTATCCAAAGGTTAGTAGATCACTGTGTTGTTGTTACTTTGAAAATCTATACTTTTTGGGCAACAGTTGCATTTATCTCAGAGGAGTGTAGCACAGTGTCACAGGGGAAACATAAAAGACAAAGAAACTCAGAGGTCCCTGAAGCAATCCAGAACCTTTGAGCAGCAGCAGCAGCAGCAGCAGCAGCAGCAGTAGCAGCAGCAGTAGCCCAGTGCCTGGGCACTGTGCAGAGTGAGACATCAGGGAGGTGAACACACAACACTGACACTGTCCATTAGCATCACACTCTCACACTCGTCCACTCGCATCAGCTCAGCTACAAGACACAGCAGGGACACAGCATTCGACAACAAACTTTACATTTCTTCTCAACGTGAAAGGAGTAATTGTGGATTAATGCAATATGCATAAGCCAGTGGCCATTTTGAATCTGTGCTCCTATGAGTGCACATGTCTAAGTAGACTGAGAAACATTGATAGTAAAAGCAGGTACTGGCAGTTTTGCCATCGGATCTGTCTTTTGAGAGACTGAAAACCAATGAGCCAATTCTGTGTCTGTGAGTGATGGCTCTGTCTGGGAAATAGCAGCTGTGCCTCATTTTAAATGAATGATAGGGGGCAGGATTAGTCTACCCATGATGTAGTTGGAAATACTTCTTTTTGTGCTTTGTGCTACAGGCTGAGCTGACCTAGGCAACAAGAGCCACCTTCTTAAAATGCCAGCCTACAGGTTGGACTGTGCTCAGCTGCAGACCTGATTTACATGCATCTTCCAAAGGAACAGAAACTGACACTTTAGCCTCAACAAAGTGCATCAGGACTGGCTGACGCTCCAAGCACTGCTCCACATGCATAAAGTGCCTGATCCAGGAACACTCCAGTTCTCTTCTTATAGCACGCTTCTGTAAATATAAATAAAAACGAATAAATCCACACATTAACTTCAGCTCGACTTAAATTGTTTGCAGTCTT